>VZRZ01007063.1:668151-813148 GCA_013398175.1 Climacteris rufus
CCTCCAGGTATAATTGCTAAGAAGAGGAAACACCTGAGCATCTAAGAACTAAACTAATTAGAGAAAAACCCCCTCCCCGGGTTCCCCTTACGATCTGGGAGAAGAGAGAGGACTGTGAAGTTTTTTTTTTGTGGGGAGTGGTTTGGGAGGATGGCGGAGGAAGAATGTTTAGGAGATGTTCCTTTGTTTTTGCTTGCTCCTTTGACTCTGTAATAAATTCACTTTATCACTTAGAAGGACTGACCTTGTCTCAGCCTGATTTTGCTCCTCTGCCAGCATTTCTTATCATGGTTTAGTAACACAGTTCAATTCAGAAGGGGGAAAAGAGCACTACTAGTGGGGCCTTGGCCATTGGCCAGGGCTAAACCACCACAGGGCAGTACTTAATAAGTCATATATGCTACTGGTAACTACTAGCATTTGTAATAGTTAGCATAATATTAGGTGGCACAGTTTCTTTTGAACAGTTCTACTTTCCTGCAAGAGGAATGGCATAAGAAAGAGCTTGAGTCTTTTCTTGGGGAATTTTGTACAACTGGGATTGTCTCTTTGATGATTCAAGGCCATTCTTTATACAGAGCCAAGAACACCAGCAACTAGAAAAATATGTGAGTCTAAAATCTGAATTGAAATGACAGTTGCAAAAATTAAACTGTCACCGTCATTTATATAATTTCCCACTTAGTTTCTGATCTTGTCTGTTTGCTAATGACACTACTATCTGAAAAAAAAAACACAAAAAACCAACAACTTAACATCTGACATATGAAGAAGTTTCTAAACTCCTCAGAGTCTTAAATCTACCAAGATTCCATATCCTATCTACCTGGCTCTTGCAAGGTCTGCTTCATTTATTGATCATGTGTTTACACACATACACTGTACACATTGCTGTATATGTAATGCCTTCTTTTGAAAGATATTGTTGACACTAAGAAACTCATAAATTCAAGATATTTTTGTGCTTTAGCTGATAATTAAGATTTAGAACGACACTGAGCACCAAAACCAGGAAGAAAGCACAAAATATACAATTACAGCTAAATTACCCTAAAGTTTTGATCACGGACCATTCCTTTTCAGTATTAATAGAATTTGTATTTGCAGTTAGAATTAACAGAAGGAGAATTTTAATGCTTATCAACTGAGACTTAATGTCAGATCAGGGACATGAAAAGATTATTTTCACCTGCTTCTTCTTCTGGTCTTGAGGCAGCTTCCAGCTCAGGAAATGGGGCTGGGAACAGTGTTTCAATGGATGGCTCATACTGTTGTGCTGTGTATTGCTCCTAAATATTCTGAAAGAAATGTTCTGCAGGTCTTTCTCTGAGACAGGATCCTGGTCCAGCCCAGTATGGCAATCTGTGCTCTTCTGAAGAATTTGGCATTAGTTAGTGCAGAGAATGAAACAGCAGGAACCATAAGTTTGTTTAACAATACTTATGTTATTACCATGAAGGGTGTGAGAGCAAAACAAAAGAAACTGGGTTTGTATAGAGGAGTCTATAACATGCAGTTTACAACACTGTCTGTTAATAAAAGACATCCTGAAATTACATGTGGAAAACACTACTAAATAATTTTATTTGTTATGCTACCAATACAGCTTTTTTATTCAAAGTATTTCCTCATTGAAATAACCTTATAAGATACATCTGCCTTTCACAAAAATCTTTTTCTGAATGCTTTTTCTGCTCTGGTGTGCTACTAAAGCCCCAGGGGATGAAGCTTCTGCTTCTTCCCCTCACAGTCAAGAATGCTAACAATGCTTCCCTTTTAGGAAAATTCTGCAACTATTCAGCTTAGATTTTTCCCTTTTCAATGCACTTAGACCCACAAACATTTATTACTAATCTTCTTTGTTGTTCTTTATACTATTTAGATGTTTGCAGCTGGCTGCTTCCAGAAAAAGCTTGGAAGCAGACTGGTGTATATGCAGAATAGATAGGCAACGAGGCTCTGAACTGAGAAGGGAGGAGAAATGCACTGAGCACAAACACAATTTCTGCTTTACATTGGGCTCATCACTGTACCATCTGAGCTAAACATTAATTCTAAAGCAGATTAAAGGCCAACAGCCCATTGCCTTGTAGCTTCATTCATTTGGCTTATAGACTGTAGCCTCATGGTTCACAAGCAGACATTAAATAAGCCTGATCTGTTTTCCATTTTTCTATCACTCAGAAAAATTTTTTATTAAAATGAACAAAAAACCTACTCACTTTACTCTGGATCATATTTTCAAATAAATGCAGTAGTCATGCAGAAGTATCTTTAAAACAAATTCTTTAGCATCACTATGGCCAGCTTGTAATTCAACAGTCATACACTTCTGTTTCTCAGGATACAGAACTTTCCCACTAACCCGGTGTCTGAATGAATTTGTCATGGGACACTGCAAAAGAATCATTGATGTTCAGTGCAGCAAAAAGAAAACAGTTTGTGGTTACAAAACAAAAACCTTTTTCTAATGAACTCAAATCCTGAACACCTCCAGAGTGGGAGCAGTTTCTGGGAGAAATGAGTATCATCTGAAAAGCCAGGATATATGGCCACTTAGCTAGACTGAACTCTGAGACACTTCAGCTGCAGCAGCCTGAGGATACTTTGCTATCTTTTTCCACTACCTTGAGGCTTCTTTCAATAAACAATTGATTTCAGTTTTTAAGTCTGTCAGCACATAGTACTTTTAGTTAGCAATGAAATGCACATAGTGATTTTTAAACTATTCTCACAAGGAGTTTGGGAGCTCACAGGTCTAAGTGTTTCTCTATCAAAGGAAAACTGAAACCTGAAGTGATAAATTATATTTTTATGGTGTCAGATGAAATCTTTATTGTTACCAGAAAAAGTAGCTGTTACAAACCAGTTGGAAATCACTTATGTCTGCAGTTTACTGGTGGTAAAACCACAAACAACCTGTTAATTCATGCCTTGTAACTGTACAACAGAAATGCAGGATATATTATATATTACATAAATATTTTTTTCCTTGATGTAAGTATTCTTTTTCTTTCTTTAATCAGTTGTCCACATTAAAAAAAATATTTCCTCAGAAGGAAGGTTCCAATCTTGATCTGTATTTGGAGAGACAATGCTTACAGTTAAACAAGGTTGATGGCAATGGCAGCAGGTAATACTTCTTAAGTGAGAAATTCAGAGAGGGCAATCCTGGAGCCAAGCATAGTTCTGCTGAAACCCTTTATGCTAAACAAGGCCATGCAGTGTCTTACTTTATATTTCAACTACGATAAAACCTTGTGCATTTCAGTAAAGGACCCTCTGACTAAAATAACCATACCAGGTATTAGAAGACTTTGATTTTCTTTCTTTTACTAATGCTCCATTAACCTCCAGCATCTGTTCTCTCTGTGCACAGTCAGCAGCCGCACTAATATCTATCTCCCTTCTCTTCTCTTCTAGCAGGTGCAGTCATTTTTAATAAAGTTGTTATCCCCTCTCTCTCCCTCACTCCCCTCTACAACACCATACTGGTGTACGCGTTCATGACACGCCACAGGGTATCAGTAGTGCTGCCTAGGCATTGCTTTCGCTTTGTTTCAGGACTTCTTGACACCAAAACGGTGCATTGCAGGTCCATTAGAAACTTTCAAAGTGAACTGATGCCTCCAGCACTGCATGTGAAAAACTTTGGTGCAGCCTAAGGCCATGGTCATGGATATTCGGCCATATTTGTCATTAAGTGGTAGTAGAAGCCAGAGACTTAGAAGCTCTTAAAAGTACTTTGTCTCCTAAGTGGTATATGTTTTTCCTGATGGTTTCTAGACTGCTGACAAAGCTATGCAAAAGTCCTACCTCATCTGCTACCTAAGTAGCTTTTTCCTTGAAGCTGAAGGCAACAGTTAACAGTTCACAGCACCACAGTGCATTGCAAGAGAAATTGAAGGGCATAAGGCTGTATTTGTGCTGGCAAATTGGGGATCTATAGCATTCTGCGTGGGAAAAAAGAGGTCTGACTATGCTATTTTGCATGCTATCTTATTACTATTTCTAGATCTGTATACTCTATTAATGGTTTTATTTGTTAGTACTACTATAATGATGACTGTACTACTAATACAATAGATCATTTATATTCATGAATTCAAACAGCATCCATGGAAAACACACTCATGAAAGTTGCATTTTCCTCAGTTCAGAGGTAGCCCATTTCCCTGGGACAGAAGCACAAACCACTCAGAAGAACTTCATAATTTCTGGTAAAATTTAACTTAACTCTTGCTGTCCTGCAGTCATGAACTGCCATAAACAACATTAATATTCGTTAATGCATATGAGAAGTTGGGACTGTCTTAGGATATCTCATCTAATATCACCAAGGGGAACATAGACCTAAAAAGACTTTTCTACAACTGTGTTCTTTCCAGCATCTTTTTCCTCACTCTCTTACACAAGCACCTTCAGTTCTTTTTTTGGATGGTTGTCTATTAGCTATAAACTAGATTTCTGCAACTGTTGACCATAGGTATATCCAATTCCCTGTACTCTCTGGATGATTTAGGGAGAAGATGAGATGCCTGTGTAGGATTGTCTGAAGAGGTAATAAAAAAGAAATTAATCTGCCAGATGAAAATTCTTTGTTGTCAGCATTTCTCTGAACTGAAGGATTAAACGTATGCTGAATTCTAAACTGAAAATATGTTTACAAAGTGCTGTGATTAACAGCCACAGGAGTGCTATGTGCTGTGTGCAGCTATGTGCAGCAGGCTATTTCTAAAGGATTTCAATAACCCTAGGCAATCCAGCGTTCAAATCTGAGATTCAAATCTTGTGGTCCTTTGAGATCCATATACAAAACAGACCTATATTCTTAAAAGGTCTGCTGTTTTTACAAGAGATTGAAAAAAGCATGTGTGGTCTTGTAGGTAAAGCACAGTAGTCTGAGCCCAATCATTTGGAATTTATTTCTGTTTCCTCTACAAAATTTTTGGATTACCTAAGGCAAATAATTTCTGTGTTCCAGTTTCTTAATGGTTAAAATAAGAAGATAACAGCTCTATTTAATAGATTTTTTCTGAGATACTCTATTAATACATATGCTGTATGCAATTGTTATTCAGGACATCAGTGGCTGCCATTGGATTCTGTTGCACTCCGGGTGCACACGGAGAAAAAGGCTTTGGCCAGACTGCCAGCACCCAGTTGTTGGGCAAGGCAGGGCAAAGATGCTTGCTGTGCTGCTGGAGACATCACTTCAGGGAGGCCTGTTGCCTGGAAACACCCACATGCCTGGACTACTGTGTGAGATCAACACACTGATCCTGCTTAGAGCACACCATGGAACAGACTTAATTGCTACATGGATAATCCACCTAAAGCTAGCTGTCTGACACAAAAACAAGGACCAGTTCCAAATATACCTTGTAGTTTTAATATAACCTTTAAATCAGCAGACTCACAAACTGAAGGGACATTGTCTGGGAGCCTTTTTTTAAGCAAAAGACAGGAAGATGAACAGCATCCATATATGTGAAGATTAGCAATGAGACAGTAAGTGTTTAGTAGCTGATGAACCAGTCCATCTGTAACCTCTGGCATGGATGAAGGATGATTAGGATTTCTGGATGTATTTGATTTCTTCAGTATTTGATACAGTGCCACCACTAAAATTCAACTGTCTTTGAACTTGTTCTTTCTAAAGCCCTGGAAGCATCTCTTTGGGAAGAAGTTTCTGTTACTCAAAATGGTCTTAATGAGGGGACGCTCTTTTGCCAGGTGGGGTACTGATACTGATCTGACTGATACTGCTGAGATCCTTAACAAGTCTGCACTGCACATAGCCAGTGGACAGCATCAATGTAAATAATACACCATGCTTTCTACAAGAAGTGTTGTAGTGGTTTTATGGGTCACTACAATCTTCATGCCTCCTGCATTGAAGAACCAAGAGGAATAAAGCTCCCAGCCATGCATTGCACACTGGAAAACAATAGGTCTATAAGAAGTTTCTAAGTGAATTTTGTGACTGTTTCCTAATTAGTAAAACTTACTCTAAATTCTTCATGCTTGTTCACTATTTACTTAACATTAAATTACCATCTTTTTAGGTGGAAGTGAAGTGCATAGTTAAGCACACTTGATACAAAGAGCTAATTATTGATAACTGCAGGCCACTGACCAAATAAACCAAATAAAGCCCACTGCACAAATTGAATCACTTCTCTTTTTCCTCTCCTTGACAGTCTCCCCACAAATATAACTGGCTGTTCTGAGACCAGGTGTCCACGTCTTCTCACATCCACTCCTGAAATGTAGATCTATAGGCATGCACTATAGCCATAGAGTAAGGTACTGCTTTTCAGGAAGAGCTGTGAAAATAATTGATTTCTTAATTCAGTAGCTAAACATAAAAAAACTCCACAACTTTTGATCTGAACCAAATGTGGCATGTTTTCGTTTTCGTATTTTTACTTAGACAGCTTCTGCCCTCTCTGCTGTTAGGAATTCCAGTCAATTTAAAGTAAAATATTTTATCTTTACTGTTGGCAAAACAACCAAAATCCAAACACTTCTAATTTCATTACTATACCCTCCATTAACATTACTTAGTAATCAGATCAAATGACACAGGGGAACTCATTTTGACATTGCAAATAGTCTGGGGATGCTGAGTCCAGAAAGTTTACTGTTTCCAAAAAAAAAAAAGAGAAAAAAAGAAAATTAAAAAAAAAAAACCAAATCACGTAGCTCTTTTTCGAGTAGAATCTGTGAAATGTCTGTGCTGTACAGAGGAGGAAAAGAAAGAAGCTGTAAATAAGTCTCAGGGATGAGCCTATATGTCTGTCCTGTGTGCCCTTATCAAAATGCTGATATTATGCTCCAGATATACATCCTTTTCCTTCACAAAAATGCAAGTTCTGAAGACACAGAATAGCTCTGAACAATCAGGGGATACATGTGATGGGAAAAGGGAGAATAAACTGACTTTTAAAAGTTTTGTCTATCTCATCTCGGTAACATTTTTAAGTCAGAATAGTCAGAAGAAAATTTCACATTGCTTTTAATAAAGTTTTCCCCAGCAACCTGCTTGTTTTCAAGGAACTAAGCAAAGCAAAAACAGTGATGAAAATCTGCTCCAGCAGTCTGGTATATCATTGTTCCTTTCATTTGTTCAGAATGAAAAAATGGAAAAGGCACTAATAGGAAAGTCCTGCTTCCCCTTCCCGATTCTTGGAAGTGGTTCTGCTACTCCATCTGTAACAGTCGGTGTTTTCTGTTTGTTACTTATGGAGAATACTCTGACATGAGGCTCCTGGCAGTGATGTTTGGGGAATGGAGCTGACCAAGCGTTGCTGTAGCTGCTGAGGGATTGGAGTGTGCAATGAAGGTCAAAGGCAATGGTGAGCTACAATCTAGTACCATGACTGAACACAAGGACTCTAATTCTGCTTTTGCACATCTCTTATCCTTTCATCCAATATTACCTGTGGTATAAATTTTCATTTTGGAAAGCTGGAATCATAAGCCTGGCAAATCATGTGCTGGATTCTTATAATCTTTTTTCCTTGAGAAAGAGCAGTTTTCCAGATGATGAAAATTACTCTGTTGATCAGCATCCTTTACTTCAAAATATGCTTTTATTTCTAAGCTACCAAAGAACTCATTAATTACTCTGGTATTGTAAAAAACTTTTTAAAAAAAATTATTTCTGGTAATCAAGCTCTTTCTTTATGCCCTGAAAACAGCTATCATAACCAAATAACACACAAATGATAGGTGAAGAAGCAGAATTCAGAAGTAAAGCCTGTCTCATCATTTTCCATAAGAGATTTCTGTTCTTTTTAAAAAATTTCATGGAAGTGAAGTGAGTGGCTGGACTCCGGGAAGTTATAAATGCCTTCCAGGAAGGACTGCTTATTCAAGTGAATAGCTAATATTCTTCAGAGTAAACAGCTGAACTGGTTAGTGAATGTGCAAAATAGGAAACATTGGTTGCCCAAACCAGAAACATTCTGTAGCACACAACATCGAAAAATCATTGTCCTGCAAACATGGTGATCCAACATAATGTAACACAGAAATTAGAGAATGAGTGAGTCTGTAACTCAGCTATACATGGTTCCAAAGACAAATCACTGCAATCACTTTCCTGCTCCTTCTTTTGTCAGTGTGTGGCTAATTACTTTTGCTTATAAGAGGATTACCATTTGTAGATGTTACTACTAGTAATCATTAAAAAAAACACTGAAATTTTCCAGCAATATTGCCACTATCATTCTTCATATCAAGGAACACAGGGAAACAACATTACAAGAGGTTTTAAAAGAAACTTCAAAAATTGAGGGATTAAAAATAAAAAAATTAAAAGATGTTGGAAGAGAGAAATCTGTTCCCTTTTTTATTGTTCATCTGGCTTCAGGGCTTCACTGCCTTTACAGGGGATTTCAAATTTGTCATATAACTTTCTAGGAGCACTGTAATATTATATATTATAATATTATAATAATATATTATAATATAATTCCTCTACTGCTTGCAAATTCTGGATATTTTATTTTTTTTTCCTAAAGATACATATAAAAATAAATATAAATAAAATAGTAAAAGAAATTCCTCCTGAAAAGGAATTTTGATTCAGTATAGTTGATAAAATAGTTCATGTTTCACTTTCATTCTGTTTCAAAATTACTGAGAGTTGGACTGTTGGACTCAAGGATCCTTGTGCGTCCCTTCCAACTCAGAATATTTTGTGATTCTATGATTCTTTGGATTGACAAAAACAAAAGTTTTTAAAAAGTTCCTTATGAATATTTAAAAAAATTATAGAAACAGCATAGACTTTTCCTAGCAGTTTTCCACTTGAAAGACCTCTGTGATGACTTAATATTTGGATAAATAAACTATTATCTTCCTTTCCCTGATCTTCAGCTGGCAAAAAATTATCTAATTAGAGTAAGGTCAGATTAAACTTGCAGAGGATGCTGGTCTGGTCTCTAAACAGTTTAGCCCACAGGTCTTCCCACAGTCCTGTTGGATGTAGCTACAAGCATGTCTGTGATGCAAATACTGGGAGGGAGATACGGGCACTTCAGTGGCACAAACCAGGAGAAGAACACTTTCTTCTAAAAGTGAACTCCTTCTTTACTTCTTTTAGAGAGAGAGGAGAAACAGGGAACAGAAAAATTGTTTAACTATTTCACATTTGATTAAAAGTAATGTGATTTAACTTTTGATTGACTGTTCAGACAAGCTCCTGTTTCCCAGCCACTCTCACCCATTCACAGCAGATCAGCCACTGGCCTTGGTCCATACAAGGCCTCTCTGAAGACAGTGTCAGGCTCTCTGTTGACTGTAGTGGGATTTCTTATATATCTCTGTAAGAAGCTGTTTTGTTAGAATCTTTGAAGGCTGCTATTCTTTGCAAGAAAAAATATGAATGTTATCATGAGAACAACCTCCCTCATTTCTAAAATGAGAGACTGATAATATATGCTTCCAAAGATGACTGCAGGTAAGGCACCTAAGAACAGGAACAAAGTAAGAGAAGATTTTGTTTTCATTGCTTTTATTTATTCTTGAGGGACATAAAGAAATCCTGCAGCCTTTGAAAAGACCAGGGCAGAGTGATAGATCAGGATTGAGGTAATACTTCCTGAATATGAAAAACAATGTCTGAACAGTTCTCTGGAGGATGTATTGTAAATGCTCAAAAATTAAGCATTTTTTTGAAGAATGATCTTAAAAGTTCATCTTCATCTTTCTTTCTTCTCATAATCTACTGTCTATTTTTCATGCTTTGACTGAATCCCAGAGGCTTACTATACATATTCAGGTCACAGGAAATCTCATAATCTTTCAATGCTAAACATCCCATCCCATTGTTGTGCCAGCTACACAGGCTACTTCTGTAAGATTCTGTGTAGTTTGCTTTTTCCTACTGCTGTGTGTGCGTGAATCATTCAAACAGGAGAATATAGCAGTTCCTCCTGTGGCTCATTTTTTTACAGAAGTCAAAGTTTTGTATACCAGCAATACTCATATTATGTGCCTCGGAAAAAATCTTGGCAGGAGCGAATTACTAAGCCCATCCAAACCAGGGAAGTTTCTGTTCAGCACTTTGAGATGTGAACTCTCTGTGATCTACTCAATTTGTTCCAAGACTGAAATGCTTTCAAATGAAAAAAACCTGTAAATGGAGCTCCAGTCACTGTAAGTGGCAACAGAGAATCATTAAGAATGACAAGTGGTGTATTTTTATAGTATATTTAGAGAATTCTTGAACATACACAATACTTCTCAGCCTCCTTTATCTCCCATATAAGTGCCAAGTCTTGCTGATGGGGTTGAACACTTTGCTATTCCTTCCCTAGTGCAGTACTTTGAATGAAACAGCTTGAAAATTTTTCTTCTACTCTAAATGTTCCCTGGGTTGTGAATGGAGCAGCAGCAGAGCTGAGACTATTGGCCAAACACTAAAAGGCACTTAGCTGGACACTGGAGTTTCTCATCTGCTCAGTACACTGATCACATATGTCAGTACTGTATTACCACAATTAAGCTAAAGTGAGGTTCGTTGGGATCTTCAGGGAATAACTAACCATCTAACAGCAATAAGTGAGCTCCAGTGACTCTGGAATTGTGCACTGAACTACAGTACTGTATAACAGACCTAACAGACTATTTGTTAAGGTAGCACACTATGACATGATGTCACACAACAAGGCTTAGAAAGTTGCAGTAAATGCACAGCAGCCACAAAACAGACTTTGATAAGATGAAATGAGCTGTAGGACTGCTAGACAGTAACACTTGCAAAGGTGTTCAAAGTACAGCATTGTGGTTTATCATTGTAAATCCAAGTAAAATGAAAATACACGAGTGAGCTGTATGCACTTAAAAAAAGAGAGAGAAAGAAAAGAAAAAGGGAAGACTGTTAACACAACATCTCTCATAATTTGCTGATCTGTGTAACATTCTGTAGATGGCAGTGTGGGTAAACCATCTCTGAATTTGTAATATTGTGGTGCTTGGCTTCTGTGCAACATAAGACAGCAATAGCTAAGCTAGCACAGACAGACTTTGTAAGTAAGAAAAAAACAGAGCATTTTTAGAAACAGAAATCAACTCAGCATTCATATGGAAAAGACCTCCTGGGACTTATCTGCTTTTTAAACTGCAGCTAGTTTTGATCCCAATTCTCACTTCCCCATTTACAAATCATGGCAAATATAATTTTGAGTTGACTGGGATACACCTAAAATTGATATTTGTACTTCTATAATGGCTTACAGTGTTGCACAATGCTCTAACTGAAGAATGATTTCTGATAGCCGCTGCTCCCTTCCCACTGCTTGAGATCAAATTTAAGGCACAAGTCCTGAGCTAAAAGTCTCTTTACATTTCTGATCTTGGGAAATTTCAGCCCCAGTTTGTGGCTGGAGATAAGGTCCTCTCTTAGCTGGTGATCTGGGATTTTCAGACACATTCACGGGATTCATGGCCATACAGTTGGTGGGTCAGCCTAGACCTGACCAGTTCCAGTAAAAAAACACCAAGCAGGTTTTGTTAGGTTTCTTTGCAGACCTATTTCCAGATCCTAAAATATTGCCCCACATCACTTTCATTGCTGCACTGGGTTTAAAACTGACATGACAAATTTAAGAAGCCTCGTGCACACCATATGTACAGGCAAACATCAGGAGTGTGAAGTTAATGCTTTAAAGCCCTTTTTGCAATGTACCTGTATGTTTCAGTAAATATAGGCATTTTGAAATGTCTAGAGACATTTGAACCTATCATCAAAACACTTGAGACAGAGAACAAGGCCTCGTTCTTAATTTCTTTCATCTGCCAAGTAAGCATCCTCATATATTTCAGGAGCAATTCTGTTGGTCTTAATCTTTAAAGACTATGAAAATCTCAGGTATATTTGGGATGGGGGTCAGCTCTGTCTCAGGCCTCCTTGCAGGGCTGCCGTGGAGCCTCACCCTGAGACCACAAGGAGGAAGAGAGCAACTTTGGGTGTGCTGGCCAGGGCCCTACTCCCAGGGCCCCAGGAGAAGGTGGATGTGCTCCGGGCCCTGCCCCTCAAGTGCATTTCTGGAAAAATTCAATCCTATGTAATGGAGTCCTTATTTTAAATTAGTAGTGACCTGATGTTGATTTATCAGTGAGAGCAATAATTCTGATCCACCAAGCCATCACTGATGCAAGTCAAACAGTGTAAAACCTCCTCTTTTGCAATACAAGCACAGATCATCAAATCCTCTTAAAGGAGAACCCATTCATAACATGCAGGATGTGTGCCTGAAATGAATTGATCTATAATATTTAGCGATGATTGATTTCTACCCAGAGGCAGGAGACAATTCATCAGTTTTTGTATTACCTTATGTAGCATTTCCATTCTATTCATGTCAAATTGTCATAAAGAATAAAAATGAGAACTTTTGGTGGTTGAAAGATAGAAATACTTTTCATTGCCAGCATGCTGTTTTCTTTACAAACTCTTTTTGTAAAATGGGCAAGTTCATATATTTAAAATGAAAAGGTGAGCTGAAAATTTTGAGCTTTAGCAAATGGAATAGCTATTAGAATTGGCATATCCTACCTATAAAAGCTGGGTGCAGGTTCCCCAAAAGAGAGCCTTAACCTGAGACATGAGGCTCATGCTCTTATCTCATCTTGTGAAAAACATTAAGGTGACAGCACAATCCAGACTTCAACTTTCCATTTCAATTTAAAGTTGGCATATTCATCAATCCAATGTACCTTGTGCATTTATCCCTCACTGACATTCATCTCATGCTAAGGAAATTATACATTTCATGGAATTCAAAACAGATTCACCAACACTTCATACGGTATTTGCTTTTACTACACAAAACCTGCACCCAAATTTGACCTCAGTTACATTTTTTGTGAGGTAAATTTACTTCTTCTGTGGGGAATGGACACAGATTTCCCCTATAGTAGTACTGTCTTTTAATTTAGCTGCTACATTTCAACTGTTTATTGAATTAAAATTCATAAATATCACAGGCATTCTTTTATTATCGATGTTATTTTATGTTTGTGGTAAGTATTCATCTAATTAAAAAGAAAAAAAACCAACAGAGAAAATGAAGTGCAGAGGAGAAAAAGGTTTAAGTTTGCCTCAATTTATTTATTAATCTTTTCCCTTAACATCCAGCAACAAAGGTTTTCAAGTATGTTTAACTCAGAACACAAGCCTTCTCAATTTTAAAATAAAGAACCATGGATCTATATATGTAGCGGCCCTTTCCTGCTAGACATTCATTACACGAAATGTTTATCATAACAGCCATTCGTTCTCCCATATGATTTACCCATCATTAACCTACCCACACTTCTTCCTTCAGCAAATTTCCTAGTCCACAAAATTTTTGTACTTATTTAAAAATAAAAAAATTCTCTGGTTTATCTAGGTATTTATTATTACTGGATATTTTGTTGCTCATTCCTTCATATCTCACTGAGCATAGCAAGTTTTGCATAGGGAAAATACCAGAGCAGAGACTTGCTAGAGGTAGGGTCTGCTGACACCTTTGATTGGTTATGTCATGAAAAGGTGTCCCCTCCTCTCACTTCAGTTCACATTAGACCGGTCAGAGGCAGACTTTACTCTCACTGCTTTAATTCCAGTTAGGGTTAACTGACACAGCTAACAACAGACAAAATTCAAAATAGGCTTGCTTTTCAGCACACACCTTTTCAGAGGGAAGGTGTGTGATGGTATGAATCCCTAGCACTGGGAGAAGGCTTAGGTCAAACTTGTTTGTGATGTGTCTGTTCATTTAAAAATAGGTAGAAATTAGACATAAAATTAGTTTCACTGGACTGTGCTCAGGCTTTGACTCAGCAGAAAAATGTAGATATTTTAGTAAATGCTTTTTGTCATTCCTTCTGACCATCAAGATCTGTCTCTCCACACTTACCACACTGTTTGTGTTTGCTTGGCTGTAACTGACATTCAGCTCACAGCCCCTGCAGCTGGCTCCTAGTAAGTATTTAAAAAAAAAAACACACACAACTTTTTTGTCCCTATATTCAGATAAGATTTTAGTCTTGGTGGTTTTCATTTTCTAATAACCATCTGCTCATATTAATTGTTAATGAAATTGCTGGGTCAATCACAAATACAACAAACAGGTTGTTTTTTTTTAAAGACACAAAATATATATTTGTGTATTGCCAGTGGAATAAGATTTCTTCATTTCCTGTACAGAAAGGAATTTTAAAGACATCTGCTAAGGCTCTATGCCAGCATTAATCAATACTAAATATACAAGTAGAATATAAAAGCAGGTCCTAAAATTTTCATTTAACATTATATGTCTGTGCAAAGTGAAGACTTACCTCCTTATTTTAAAGCTGAAAGTTAATGTCTGACTACTCTGATTTTCAAAGACTGTGGATAATGTCCCAGAGTTCTCCAGATTCCCAGTGAAAATATAAAATTAATGTTAGTTTTGATGTCATAAACAACTCTGGAATGTAATATTATGGGGTTGTTTTCCAAAATAAATAACAGAATTTATCTGAACAAAACTTTCTGTCATCTAGTGACATTCCTCTTATATTCAAGTATTTGTGCCAACTGCCTTGAAGTTTCTATTGACTTTGAGAAGGAATATGGATGTAGCCTTACCATCTTCTATTTGGTTTAGCTGTATTTTATAGTGGTTTCTTAGCACAATTACTGAAAGAGTGGTTGTAATTAAAACAATTATACTCATGCAGAATGTACGTGTTTTAAAAACAGATTTTTTTTTTCTTTACAGTAAAGATTTTATTGGCTTTTGAGGCATAGCAACATTATGATATATAAAACTGTTACAAACGAGTGTTTGAGATCTCTTAAAGAATCACCAGTGAGGGCATCAGTAAAAACCAGATTTAATATAAGGCATAAGCATGACAAAATTTTTTGGCAAGGTTCACTCTGCTACTTACTAGAGGGTTAAGGCACACCAAGGAAAAGAATAGCAACAAACAAAATCCAGTCAATCAATTCAATCTGAAATAGTTCTCAAACAGAGAACTATCTGTGTGTGTGTGTGTGCAAACAGAGAACTATCTGTGTGTGTGTGTGTGTGTGTGTGTGTGTGTATGAGACAAAGGGATAGGAATGTCAAGGATGAAAATGAGTATGGCCTAAAGGCTTAACAGCACTCAAACTTAACAGTACTTGAACTTAACTTATAATTTAAATGTAACAATTTAGCCAGGGATCAAGACTTACCAGCATTTAACTTACCTTATAACTTAAATAAACTTACTTACAGGTCTAACTTACTTAGACATCTAAAGTATTTAAACATCTAAGAAAGCAGCATTTTTCCCAGGTTTGCCATAGCATATACACACTTGTATGCATACACAGACACAGAGTCAGTTCAAAGTACCTGTGAAAAATTCCCCTCAGAGGTCAGTGAAATACTCACTTTGGATGCCTTTTCATCTCCCCAAAGAATGAAGGGTTGAGCCTTGAGGAGTGGGGGTATCAGCCCAGGATCCATCTTCATTCCGTGATCCTCTGAGTGCAGCAAACGTGAGTTCCCTGGCTCTGAGAGGCCCCACTCAGAGGGGGTTTGCTGGTTGCAGCCAGTGCAGCCCAGGAGAGCTCAAAGGGTCTCATTTTGGATTGTTGTTTCTAGGCCGCAAGAGATTGGGCGTTGCTGATAACAGTGTTTCATGCTGGCCACACTTTGGGTGGCCAACTTTCTTTGAAAATGTTAAGAACAAGGATGTTATGCCAGTCAGGCAAAAAGAATTGTTTCCAGGGCTGTTCATAAAAAAAAACCCAAAAACAAAACAAAAAACAAACCAAAACAAAACAAAAAAAACCCCCAAAAAAACAAAAAAAAAACCAAAAAAACCCAGGAGCTTGTTGGACAGCAGCAGTTCCTGGGAGCAGTCGGTGTTTCCGATGAGCTGGAGAGGAGCTGAGCCCAGGTGCTGCCCATCAAGGCTGAGGCCTAACGAGCATTTCTGAGATCCCCGTGCAACCTGGAAAGGGGTAGAGCGGGGTGCAGGGGAAGATGCACCACCACAAAAATGAAACCTTCCGGACCCAGTTGCAAATATGTCTGAGTGAAGTTTATTTCTAGTTATTTATACCAAAAGTTTTGTGTTAGTTTAGGTGCCTTTTATTGCTTGCATCTGAAGAAAACAAGTTTAGATTGGGAGGGATGTTATATGTTTGAAAGTACCTGGAAAAATGCATATCAAATTTTTATGACTGTAGTAAAAATTTGAATTCTACTTATATTTCTCCTCATTGATTTACAGGAAAAATAATTCAGAAATGCATTTTTATATCACTTGGTCATCTTCATGCTCTGTGGTAAGTTTTTCATTAATATGTCAATACTGTCCCCAGCTAGGTTGAGATCCATTCTAAACTGACGTCTACCAACAAATAGATCCTTGCCCTTTCCCTTTCCCTTTCCCTTTCCCTTTCCCTTTCCCTTTCCCTTTCCCTCTTTTTACATAGTTCTTTCACAATGGCAAAGACTGTATGATTGATTTTGACACACCATTATGTCTACAGCATACACAGAGGGTAGCCCTGTGATAAAATCCATGAATTTACTCAGTAGAACTTCAGATTTTTAATCAGGATGAAGGTTCTCTACAAACCCGTAAACAAGTGAAAAACCAGTATGTCAGACTTGAATGCAAATTGGAAATTGGTTCTGAAGCTATTGGTTCTCACTTTCCCTGTAGAGTCATGCAGTTTTTGGAAGAAGTCTGGAAATCCATCTAAGTACTACTTAATAGTGACCACAAAATCAAGGCTTAGGACCAGCCTGACCTGACTTTCATACATCAGAGGCAATAAGAGGCTAAGGTTCAAACACTCCAACAGCTGGCTGAATGACTTGCCCTTCTGTGGTAAAGCTAGGAAAAGCTCCACAGTATTTCTCATATAGTAAAAAAATCTTTTTCTTCCAAGATTATATCAGTAAGTCATATTGAACAATTTAATTTCTCACTAACAGCAAGTGGTATTTGGTTAGTATTGTACAAGGCATGTTCCATGCAGTCATTTCCTCTGCTTCAATCTTCTGCTATCTTTTAATCCAGAGTGATAACAACTTTTTTACATCAACTAGAAAAAATATACCTGTTATGCATATACAACATATATATTACCCATGTAGGGCTGGTCCTTCTGAGTTAGTCTTACTTGCAATTTATATCATGTTCTGGTTTTGTTTCACAAATAACATCTTCCATCAAACTGACAAGTCCTTTTCTTTAACTTTCTTCCATAATAAATATCCCACCTCTTAAATCTGTTTTCATTAGCAAAGACATGGGTGAGACATAAAGGGCTTCTATGTGGGCAGAAGACACTTTCATTTTCTTTAGATACTATTGAATGTTTTTATTTGTGTTTTTACATCACTTCAACATAATGCATCTTATTATGACTGACGGGTCTGTAATGGGATTTTCTGCTGTTGTCCTCAGTTTTCAGGAAAAAGAGTCAAGTTTTACCAGTTTTGACTTGTAAGCATTTGTCAACATTGGACTTATAAATTATTGTATATCTTTCAGCTACCATTTTCTTGCCATACATAAATAACAATTGTCTACCTTGTAACAGACACATTTTGGATTGTTCAGTTTTCTGAAATTATTTTATCTGTTTAGATCTTTAGCGAAATTTCTGCGCATCTGTCTGGAGACCAGAGACACAATTTCCCTTACTAATTCCATGCTTTACTTTCTTTTAAATTCCATTAAGATGTTCTGCCTTCTAGCTTTTCATGTCTTCAAGCAGAAAACAATGTATTAAATGTTATACAAAGGTATTTTAAAATTTTATATCAAATTAATAGAGCTGACAAAATAGTGAAAAAACAAGGCCTTTTGCTTTAAACACGGTGATTAGAAGTTAATTACCTAACAAATAGTAGGTCATATAGAATAATAATACACCAAATGGGAAAGAACAATATCCAGTTATTAGGAAGATATTAACCCCATTAGATAATAATCATAATCAAATGAATACACACGTGATTAATCAAACAATAAAAAACCAAACAAGCAAACAAACCCCCCCTGCCTCCAGAGGTGAATTTCAAGCACTATCTCAAAAGACTACTTTCTGCAGACTGGAGAGAAAAAAACACTTGACATACACTGTACTGAAAGGTGTCATGGTAAATACAGAAGCGGCAGGCTGTATTACCATACAGAACATTTCAAGTGAGTAGATGTGAAATCAGCTGGGAAAGAGCTGAGTATACAATGCATTTCCAAAAAGATGAAAATATCAGAATTCTTGCATTTTTGTCAAAAGTGACAAGAAAAAAGAAACAAATAAACAACAAAACACTCCACTACTAGAGAAACATAAAGCAGAGAGCAGGCACACTTAATACTACCTTATTAGTTTCTTGCATCTGAACTAAAACCCTTTGCTTGCTTTTGGATTAGATCTTGCCAGCAAAAAAAAAGGAATACACAAGAATTTGAACAGCTTTTAGTGCAAAAGAAACAGGATTTCTTAGCATCGATTATTTGGTCAATGTTTTATAAGTCAGGCTACTCTACTGTTCTGAAAAGAAACGAATCTCTACCTGTCATCAAGATGTGATAACAGGCTGAGAAGCTGCCCAGACCCTATTAGAGAGCCAGTGCTAACAGCAACAGGATTAGAACTGTAAACTTAGAAATCTATATTTACTGTTGTGTATCAGTCTGAATGTTCATTTTCAGGCACTAATCACTTCTGAAACAAAGCTAAAATTAAGCATACAGTTGATATTTGTACTTTTGTTTGAGGGGAAAAAAATCTTTACAAAGAAACTTTGGCCCACTTCAAAATTCACAAGGCAATGCTTGGATGGGTAAATTTACCCAGGAGGGTAAGGGTTTGGAAATAAATTCAATTTTTTAGGTGTATGTTGCAATGTAAATAGTTTGTAATGTAAATGGTTTGTACATGGTTGTTCTTATAAAATATGCTTATATAAGTGGTTCTTCCTTACTTTTGACAATGGTTGGTTACATAATCCCCACAAAGGCTTTTGTAAATCAACTTTATATGCACAGGACAGACTCAGGTGGGGTTGACATGGACAGTGGAAGTTTTCTGCAGCATAAAAAACATATCAGGTAGCAGCAGTTAGATTAGATTAGTCCTTAGATTAGAAAAGATTTGAAATTGAATTAGAATATTAAGGTTGCTGGTTTCCACTAAAAAAACCCAACCATACAACCAAACAAAAAACTCACCAGTACATGTGTCTTTTCCATACTATCTCATTCCAAGTTCATTCTAGTAAAAATTTATTTCTGGATAAACTTACTGAATTGGTAGCTTCAGCTGACTGTATTTAAAACATTAAAGATGAACACAGATGCTAAGAACTAATTTAATAAATTAGTATAGAAGATAAATCTTTACTTCATGGTACATATTTAGTAATTTGAAAGTCCCAGTTAAGCAAGTAACATGTGGGATTATCTGGGGAAAGCCACAACTGACATTCAGTGTTAACACTTTTAAATGACAAGTGTTTGTCTCCTGTATTTTTGCTACAAGTCAAAAGCTTTTACAGATCATGTAACATTCAATTAAACATAAAAATATGACAGGTCATGCTCTATTTAGAAATCACTTACTTCAAATAGTTTGGCAATGTATTACATCATATGATGATGCAAAGGGTCTGAATTTTTTTAAATTTTTTTTTTTTTTGGGTCAGGAGGAAAAAAGTTTGAATTTTTATTTTATTTCACTAGAGAAAATTTTGAAATTATTTAACTTTCACACATGTTCAAGTATGACTCTGAAAGTCACATATCTTCTGTGGAATGGAATTTCATCCTCTCACAGCTTTTGTCCCCTAAGTGTGGAATCTAAGGTATATTATTTCAGTGTTGTTCGTCTGACTGGTTAGTTTTTTGAATGTTCAGACCTTTTTTGCTCATATTAGCTTCCTGCCTGTCACTGCTGAATAAATAAATACTAGAAAGACATTTATAACCCAAAGGTGGCTGATTACCACTTCAAGCTCCTTGTTTAAAAAGACAAATCCTTTTCCACCTGGAGGTGCTGACTGACATTAAGCTGTTTTATGAATAATTTAACAAACTTAATCATTATTTCTGATCAGTGTTGCATCTGTGACCAAATCTTACAAGTGTACTACAACTTGTGACAAAACTACATGGATTACAATTTAGACTTTAATCTAGAACTACAAAGTTGAATGTATAAAATCTTCTGTCAATTCAGATTATTTTTCTTCATATGGCATAAAATCTCCCTTTCTGAGGGAATTCTGTCAAACCAGGAAAATGAAAAACTATTTTGGACCGTTTAATTACACATTTGATCCTTCACTAAGCTATTTCCTGTTATTCCTTAGTTAAAATGGATAAAATCTCTTTACACAGGTTTCTGTAAAAGTGACATGAAGAGCTTGACAAAACTCAAAATGAATTTGTAAGCTGTTTCAGTGTTGTTAAAGCTCTCCCTGGGGAGAGCTGGCAGCTCATGGGACAGAGGCTGATGAGACCTGGGAAGGACCAGGAGCAATGCAGCCATGTCCCCTCATAGAGGTAAAAGAAGTCTTTAGGCAGCATTAACGACCGGGGTATTAAATCCAGCTGTCAATTGGTCACAGGTTGTGTTCCCCAGAGCTCAGTGTTGGGGCCAGCCCTGTTTAATATCTTTACCAATTACCTGGACAAGAGGATTGAGTGTACCCTCAGACAGTTCACAGCACTCCCAAGCTGAATGGGAGTGTTCATCTGCTGGAGGCAGGAAGCACCGCAGAGGGATCTGGACAGGCTGAATCAATGGGCAAGTCAAGGGTATGAGGCTCAACAAGGTGAAGTGCTGGGTCCTGCAGTTGGGTCACAACAACCTCAGGCTAGAAAACTGTCTGACAGAAAAGGATGTGGGAGTGCTGCTGGTCCACGGTCAGCTGAACATGAGCCAGTGTGTGCCCAGGTGGCCAAGAAGGCCAATGGCATCCTGGCCTGTATCAGCAATTGTGTGGCCAGCAGGACAAGGCCAGTGATTGTACCCCTGTGCTTGGCACTGGTGAGGCCCCACCTTGAGTCTTGTGTCCATTTCTGGGCCCCTCATGACAAGGACACTGAGGTTCTGGAACATGTCTAGAAAAAGGCAACAGAGATGGGGAAGGGTCTGGAGCACAAGACTTAAGAGAAGCAGCAAAAGCTGGGGGTGTTTAAACTGGGGAAAAGGAGGCTGAGAGGAGATCTCATTCTACAACTGCCTGAAAGGAGGTTTTGGTGAGGTGGGGATTGGTCTCTTTTCCCAGGTAACAAATGATAGGACAAGAAAAAATGGTCTCAAGTTGCACCAGGGGAGATTTAGATTGAATAGTAGGCAAAAACCTTCAAGGAAAAGGTTGTCAAATACTGGAACAGGCTGCCCAGGAAAGTAGTTGAGTCACCATGCCTGGAGATATTCAAAAGACTTGCAGATGTGGCATCTAGAGACATGGTTTAGTGGTGGACTTAGCAGTGCTGGGCTAATGGTTACACTTGGTTATTTTAGAGGTATTTTCCAACCCAAACAATAAGATTTGTTGAGGAATACATTAGATGTGGGTAGACTTCAGTGTGTTTAGACTGTATACAATACAAAAGGATACACAGTTCCAGGGATTCCTCTGTTCAAGGCCCCTCCTTGGAGGCACCAACTCGAGCTGTTTCTTCACCATGAATAAAATGTTTTGAGGAACACGATATCTAAGACTCTCTTATGGGAAAGCCAAGGTTGAACTGGTAAGAAAACCTTGTCTGACTGTGTGAATGTGGCATGTGCAGAAAGGGAATCAAGTGGGGCTCCTGTTGGGTCACTGGAGCCACCTGGAGCTTCAGTTCCAGCAGTGAAAGTGTCTGGTGGTTGAAGAGTGACCACTGGAGTGCTCCTGAATGGTCAGAAGTTTTCTTCACAGTTTCTATGATGCAGGCCCAATCTCTCTGCTTAATTTTATTCTTAGAGTTATTCTCATCACATGTCCAAGGCAAGCATATACAGTTTATGCAATTTTGTATGGTTTTGATCTTATGAAACTGCCTTCTCTGTTCCAAAACTGAATGTTACCTTGAATTCAGGAATGCTGCACTCTGCTTCAGGAACAACACAGGAGTATTGCCTTTTCTCACGGAGATTTACTTCACCATTGTCTCACTTGTCCTTAAACTGAAACAAGTATGATATTTGAAGCACAGGTGGAAATGATGGCAATCTACCAATGTAGATTAAGATAAAACATAATAAAGGGAAACCAGGAGTGGTATCTATCATTCATTGAAGCACTGAAGGTTAAAACACCCATTAAATTCACACTACATCATGACTGCACATGGCCTTCATTGGTAAATCTTGGTCTTCCTTCTTTTCACAGTTAACTTGCTTCTCTTTCTCCTATTTCACTAAGTCATTCAGGAACACAGGGGAAGTAAAATTCTAACTGATTTCATTCAAGGTATACAAAACTGAATCAGAATACTTTAGAAGCTATTCTCAGTTTAAATCAATTGTCTTGTATATTTGTTCAGAAAACCACTCTGGTTTTAGAAACCTCTTTTACCATTTCTAGTGTTTGGAAGTTTCTACCTTTTTTTATATTTAACCTGAGATGTCTTAGAGCAAATTTTTTTGAACTTGCCTGAGTTATTTTACAGTTGCCAATGTTTCTCCTCCTCCAAAATGAACAGCCACATAACCTCCACATAGGTTTACTTTATTAATTTGTGTCTGGATTTGCACGGTTATAAGAGTCAATAAATGAATAAACATCCATAAAACCTTTTTGTGGGAGGTGTTCTATAAAAATGTAGCACCCTACAAATGCATATCTGTTTTCTTCAGTGGCTAGTGAAAGGTACATTCATAAAGCATTAACATTCATCTAAGATACAGATAAACTAAAAGAACATCCTAATTCTGTACGCAAAAATTGAACCATTCTTAAAAATTTTCCTAGCACTGGGTTATTAACTTAATATAGAAATCATTCACACTTTAATAAGATGGTAATTATTTTCATGCAGAAGCAGGTTGCTACCTAACAATTACTTCATACAAACAATCTTACTTGCAAAAAAATACATTATTATTTCTGCCAACTCTTCTGCAAAACAAGGTTACTAACTACTTTTTATCTATAGTGATCCACAGAACCATGAAAATTAATGACTTTTTATTCTGATATTTACTTTGAAAACTCTATAAAATTGCAAAGATTACAGGATATTTTTGGTCTGCAACAGAATCTGAAATCTGCTTTTCCCAAGGACCACTTACTGTTTCTGCTCAATACAGGATGGGAAGAATCAAAGCATCACAAAGAACTTTTGTTCTTTTTCTTTATACAAAAGCATTTGACTCACGTCCTTGATGTAAATTGACACTTTTAACTTACTTCATGTTGCAATTATGTCAGCACTTTTATCATAACAAATGCTTACCAATGTATTGGAAACAGCTCTCCAAGTTTTAGAAAACCAGCTGGCAAGCTGCTGCATGTGTGGTTCTGACTGATAACCAGGTCCCTACGTTTCCCTGAGCCAGATGCAAACAACAATAAACAGGTGCAGTAGGTGGCCACCAGGGAGAGGGAAATAGGGAACTTGTTTTGGTATCTGTGCTGGAATTCTGCTATGAAATTCTTCTGGGGCACCTAACAGAAAGGCTCTTTTTTTCAGTCTTGAGAAACTGTGTGTGCACATGTGCATACACATACCAGAAGTGGAACAGGAAAGTGCAAGAAGGGAACTTGACTGACATTCCCCTTGGGAAAGCTAACCTGTGACACTTGTATCACAGCTGTCATCTATGATAGCAAGCTTTCAGAACTCTAGGATGACACTTAAAGAGTGCCATTACTAGAATAATTGTAGTTACTGGCAAACAGAACAAAGCCTTCAGAAAAGAAGCAGAAAAATATAAGTGCTTTTCTGAAAGATGATAAGTCTTGGGCATCTGTGGAGAAATTTGCCAGAGATGAATATGGCTACAAGATTTTTTGTATGTGTGTGTGTGTTTTCTAATGTTGCTTTTTATTTGCATAAATTCTTCTTTAATAGATGAAAAAGCAGTTGACAAAAGGGTAACAGGTACTATTGCATTTTCATCTTTTCTGTTTTACAAACACACAACTTGCAGCACAAGGGATTAAAAGTAAAATTCTCAAAGATCCTAACAGGAATGTCTACAGCATGAACTGGGCGTCAACCAGGGGCTCTGTATAGGTGCCAAAGGAACTGGCTTGAGAACTGTAACTCGTAACATAGGCCTCAAAAACACCCTTCTAAAAGTCAGAGTTAATTGACATGGAGCTATCCTACTTCAAAGGCTGCAGGACGGTTTCTCTCTATGGTCTCATGTTGTGTCTTATTTTGTGTTCACTCCCCCACAGATAACTCAGGTGACCATAGTGCTACGTTCTGTTATGTGGACATATTTAAGATACATTTTTTGACACTAAATTCATCAACAACGGGAAAAAATAAATCAGGAACCTCTGTGCAAGTGGAAATCAGTCTTTCAGTTCTCTAGCAAAATTTGTGGAAATGAGTCTTTCAGTTCTCTAGCAAAATTTGTGACTTTGGTGTTTTTTACAGTATCCCTTTAAATGTTTAAATGTTATTTGAAATGCCCTGAATTTTAAGACTAAGTCCTTAAGGAACTTTAGATTATTTAACACTCATCAAAAACTCTTACTCATTTGAGAAAAGAAACCACATAATTTCATTTCCTCAAAAAATGGAATGGAAAATGGAAAAAATCTTTACTATTCAGAAATAATGATAGTACATTGCTGACCAAATCCTTTCATGCAAATCTTTATAGTTATGTATGTCTCCCTCAGTACATACTCACAGGTTCAGGCACATCACTAAGTAGCATCAGAAAAACATCAGTACTAAGCATGTAATCATAATGGGCACATTCTGTCTGTGATGCTTCTTACTGGTGGTTTTACTTTACTACAACTGACAGCCTATATAAATCTAGATGAACATACTTTTGCAGCAATATTATTTTCCTTAGAGCTTCCAGATGTATGAAAAAATATGTTTGACAAGTCATGTGCAAAGAAGAATAGGAGGGAGCATATGTTCTCTTGTAAATAATTCATGGATTTTCTTCCTTCTGTTCTTCAGTTAATTTGGAGTTGTTTGGAGAATTTTCCCTCCTATTGAAAACACACAAATGCCTTGCAAATCATCTCAGATATTACAGTACCTGGAACCATGCCAAAGGATCAAAAACTAAAGTTTATTTGCCTGCCGATTCAATAATCTTGGGATAAAGATGACAGGAAATCAAGGATTACATATAATAGTCTTTTGGCATCTTGACTTGCTCAGGGATATCAGCTAATGGGCTAAGTTGTTTAATTCCACAGAGCACAGAGTCTCTGATTGGCAGATAAAGTTAGAAACGGCTAATTACTACAGAAGATCTTATTGAGAGCTCAGAACCACTGATTTTTCATGGCAAGAGCCCAAGGGATCTACCACATTGCTTCTTGTACTTGCTTCTCAGCACATAAACCAATCAGTCCCTCTCAAATACTAAAAGCCTCAGTGCTTTCAGGACTGTATGGACATGCTGTATAAGAGGCAGAATGTAAGTAGGTCTCCTGTTTGTTGTGAGTGCAGTAACAGCAGCAGACACCTATACTTTTTAGTTATGGTCACCATATTTAACACTGAAAAGTACAATGTTAAGCTCAGAAAAAACAGAAGAACACCCTAGGAACTTTCTGTTATAATTCTAATTCTATATGAGAATGCATTCCAGGTATTTACATGAACACTTATGGCAGACCAACAATTGGAACATCAGACTAGTTTTGAAACACAGAAAAGTTTAGGTTACAAGGGATATTTTGGGACCATGTGGTCTCCAGTTAGCTCAGAAAACAAGAAGTTAATATAGATTCCCTAGACATTCATAAACCCAAACACTACCTGATGTTCTTACTCCTTGTTTTACTTGCAAGGGCACAGTGAAGAATCTCAAATAGCCGACTGAAGGATCTCAACCTCAATGGAAAGTGTCATTTGTGAAGGAACCTGGATTTTCATAAAGTACATGAAATAGTAGATTTAGAGGGGAGATGCTGACCTGACTTAGTTTTGAAAATTTGGAACACTGTATTTGGTGCACTGAGCTTTTGATATCTTACAGGCAAAACACAAAGCTCAAAGTTTTTAAACCTATCCAGGAACTACTTGGATTTAGGAGTGCTAATATGGCTCAAGCTTCTCATCCTAAATATTCCCCCAACAAGTAAGTTAATGCAGCATTAGAGAAGTTGTGGTAGAACAAAAGCATTATTACCCAGGAGCACTTAGTTGTGTTTTAGTTACTAACTACTTAATTTTTTAGATAGTAATACAGAAACTTTATATTCAGAATAAAAATTTGCGGAGATAAATTATAATATTGCAGTCCCAAACGAGTTTAACAACTTATTTAAATATACACATAATTTAGGATTTCAGAAGGAGGAAGTGATAAACATTCTCATTTTATCTCCTGCCAAAATCTCTTCTGTTCCAGGAAAACCAATCAGCCATCCAGTAAATGGAATTCACAGGACCTCAAAAATATACATCCTGGCCTGGATCAACAACAGTGCGTCCAACAGGACCAGAACACTGATCATCCCCCTGTACTTGGCACTGATGAGGCCACATCTCAAATACTGTGTCCAGTTTTGAGCCCAACATGAAGGACATTGAGGTGCTGGAGCAACATGCTGGTGACGGATCTAGAGCACAAGTCTTATGAGGGGTGCCTTGGGGAGCTGGGTTTTTACCTGAAGAGAGGGAGTCTCAGTGGATACCTGAAAGGAGGTTGTGGCCAGGTGGGGGTTGGTCTTTTCTCCTAAGTAACAAGTGACAGGAGGAGATGAAATGGCCTCAAGTTGCACCAGGGAAGGTTTAGATTGGCTATTAGGAAAAAATGCTTCACTGGAAAGGTTATCAAGTATTGGAACTTGATAACCAAGGAAGTGGTTGAGTTCACATCCCTGGAGGTATTTAAAAGATGTCTAGATGGGCACTTGGGAACATGGTTTAATGGTGCACTTGGCAGTGCTGGGTTAACAGTTGGACTTGATGATCTTAGAGGTCTTTTCCAACTTAAACAATTCCATGACTTGTTGGATGTTTTTAAGAAAAACATGAGAACAATGCAAATTTAATAATAAAAATATGAAGCAATAGAATTAGAAGAGAAATCTACAGAGCAGTGAAAACATGAAAAAGCATGGCATATTTTAATTGGGAAGAACAGGAGTGAAGCTGTCTGCTTCTATCTACCACCAGTAAACAAATTGGTAGAGTCCCCAAAGCTTACAGCGGCATGTAAGGAAGAGCCTTCTCTTCCCAGAAAAGAAAATTTCAGGCCATGTAATTGAATTAAATAATGAGAAAGCAAATAAGTGCTCAGGAATTAAACAGAGCTCCAAAAGGAGGAAATACTTAATTGAACAAAGGATGCCTCTGCAACTCAGCTCCTTAAGTGGTTATTTTGTCCAGCTTACATCAGTTAGTACCGTCTGTGCTGGCCCCAGGGTATATAAAGACACTGCAAACTGGAAAGCTGAGCTGCACTTGGCATGGTGAAAAGACAGGTCTTCAACAGAGGCAGAAAAAATAGTGAGAGATAGAAAACCCAAACTATAAATATTAATAGCACAACATTGGCTCTTTTTCTGCATACCCTGCAAGAATTTCACCACTAAGCTTGGTTCTGAAGAGTAGTTGCTGACCAAGTCTTCATGAGACAGGAGCTGGAAAAATTTTGCATCCACTGGGAAAACAAGCAAGATGCATCCCTACTCGAATAGCATTGTCAGCATGACATCAATGTCACCATGGTGCTGTCATTTTACTACAGCAGAAACAACACAAGATATATGGGTCATTATGAGTAACAGTGGTAAGCCTAAACCCAGGTCCCTTCAAAACACTCCCTTCAATCTAACCCTGTATAATCCGTATACTTTGGTATTACCTATTTGATTAATGAGGAAAATAATGCTTATTTGCTTGATACATAGGGCCAGAGACTAAAAGGTAGATTTGAGATACTTTATTTCAACGTGTTTTGCCTTTTAAAGTCATGTCCAAGGGGACGCTATTCCCACCAATTAATCTTCCACTCCCTGTACTCTGGTGAAAATGGGCCTGCCTTGTGTCATTACCTCTGCTTCAGCCCTCAGAGCCACCTAAAGGTGGATTTCACAACTCCACAGAACATCACAAGAAATGGTTCCATGCCCTCATGGGGCTCTGAATGATGGTGATAAAAGCTGTGTTAGAACAGGCAGTTATACACTGGGATGCCTAAGGTAGCTGTCCCAGCTGTAACAAAAGGAGAGTGAAAAAGCAATAACCTAACAACTACCCGAGAGTTTTCACTCTTTGATGTTCAGCATCATTTAGGACACATTAATTGTTGCCTTTAGATTTCCTTAGATGCTGACTTACCATTCCAATTAACCTATCTCAACTTTTAATGGTTGTGTCATATGACAGAATGTAAACCCTAGTTATGCCATTTTCAGCTTGCTCAAAACCTTGGGGGTGGGTATGAAAACGTGAGATTTTTTTGTCCTTTAACGACTTCATTTCTCTCCGTAGCAAGATGCTTCAGATTATAGTACATTTTGCCATACACAGCCCTGTTTCAGGACTCAGACACCTTTCCTGGAGCACCAGTGAGAATGGCTTGTGGCATTCAGAGTCGTTCCTCTTTCAGATACTAGATACTCTACTGTTTCCCAGTTCCTCTTGGACTGAATGTCATTGATTTTGTTCAGTTCCTGTCTCTAAACTTTGTACATCTGCTGCGGGTAGAAAGCGTGAGTAACTCGGAGTATTTGGCGTCGGTCGCGTTTGCCTAGATAACGCGACTCCGGCCTTATCTAGTCTCCGATCAGAGGCGAGCCGAGCATCAGAACTCCTGCAAAATCTTGGCTTAGCTCACGCACAGCGATTTAATTTATGCAGGGAAATAAAGTGAACGAGAAAGGGTTCTTTGCGCTTATCGCCAGTAGGTTTTATTCCTGGAATATGCTGCGGAGAAGACAGAGCCAAAATGGCGACCGAGGCGTGTTATAAAACCAGGGCGACGGGAGGGCAGTCGGGAGAGCCAATCACTGCGGAGGACCATAATGATTGACAGGGGCACCGGCCAGTGAGCCAGCCATCCATAGCTGGCATGGGAACCTGGGCGGGGACAGCCCCTGCCGCCCTGGGCCGGGACGGCCCCTGCCAGCCGGGCTGTGCCATCCCAGCTGCCGCGCGGGGACGGGGAAAGGACCAACACCGCGCGGCGGGGGGAAGGAATCGGCACCCCCCGACCCCAGCCCGGCGGGAACGGGCCGGTCGCAAGCCACGCACAGAGGCACTACAACATACATCCACATGTTTTAATGATATGATAAAAAATGTTCCATCAGGATATGGAACTGTGCCTCCTTATGGAGCTTTCAATAAACTTTTGATCTGTAAAGAAACTCCAAGATAAATGTAGAAAGAGAAGACAGTAAGGACAAAATTTAGGCTCTACAAGATAAATACACAATAAAGCTGTTTATCTCTGGTATCCACTAGGCATCTTATCAACTCGATTGGCTTATATCCTTGCTAATCTTTTACTCTGAAATGATAGGATTTTTCAAAGCTAAATATTTTTTTTAAATCTGCCTTTTTCTGTCCTTGACATTTCTGGTCAAGGACTTCCTTTGTAGATAGATGCTCCAGTACTCCAGATTTATTCACTTATGGTTTGCGAAAGAGGGAAGAAGAAAGAGGCCAGTCGTTTGTACTCGTTGCTGTAACATTCAATTTTACTGTGCATATTAGGATTCTTTCAAGATGCCAGTATTCTGGTTCAGTCTGTGCAGCAGGGAGGCCACAAGCTGTTGTATTGGCACCTGTGCTCAGATATTCTTTAGTGAGAACATAGAAGACAATTTCTTCAAGCTATGCATAAATCCTATTAACATGGTCAGTTGACCACACTGATATTAAACCAGCAATTAAGCGTTACAAAACGGTGATAGTACCTGTATTGTTAAGGAAGTTCTTTTAACGGAAGAAAGATGCTATTTTTTGCCAAAGTGGAAAGGCATTTGTTAAGGACAACATGAGACCAGAGTAGCCAAAAGACCAGAGTAGACAAAATGACTATGCTATACTTTTGTTGGCTTCTTGTAAAGCCAGTAGAAATGGTTGCAAACCCACATAAGTCTATAATTGGTGTAAATAAAATTATTATAATCAAAGGAAATATTTAACTGCCTAGAACAGCTGCACATGTTAATCTATTCAGAGGAACTAACTTTGCATTTATGGAGCTACATAAGAACTTGCCAGCTATTTCACACCCAGATGATGCATATTCATTCCTGTGACCATGCAGCCCTCAGCTTTGATAATAGTTATACTCTCCAGCACAGAGCAGCACTGGAATGAGAGCTGTGAAAAGGTGCTAAAAGCACCTATTTGCACATCTTAATTTACCATACTCCCAAATTCTGGCCCATTCTGTAGTGAAATGGGGTTAACTTTTAGTGCAAGAAGAGTTCTCATGTTTTTTAACTTTCAAAAGTAATATACTGAAAATGGCTGCAATTGAGAGGCTGTTCTAGCAGTTTGTGAACCGTGCTGTGTTTAAACCACCCACATTTGGAAGCCTTCCTTTTGTCATGTTTGCACAGATCTGACAGCATTTACAAAATCCATTTATATGCCATTTGTCCTGCAATGTGGTCTTTACACTTTGTTTTGACTGACAGTTAAAAAAAAATGTACATCTTTGTGGGACAAAAGAGAAGGAAAATCTTTTCAAGAAATGAATGAATAACATGACCTAGTTTCTAAGCATAAAAAAAAGGGAAGATTAACATTTTCCCACCTTCCTGAGGTGTTCTCAGACTTTATAAATCAAGAATGCACTATGGAAATATCAAATATTGTGTGGGATGCTGCAATCTAGATAAAGCCACCCTGTCAGTTATTTATATCCACAGACTCTTATATTTCTTTATCTGAAAGTTTCTGAGATTTTTGTATCTGAAATAAAATCTGTCAATATATGACTTCTACAAAACCAGTGAGACCCTTCAGAAGTGAATGAACTATTCATGAAGATTATTCTTTAACAAATGCAAGGCTTTGTTACTTTAAAAAACAGAACTTTTTTTAACCTCTGTAACTGACATATGTGAGCTAAAACTGCAGTAAAGACAATACACTTCAGTTTTCCCAGAAAATAAAATCAGCAAGGTCAATCTGTGTATACGGGGGGAAAAAAAATCTATATTAACAGAAAAGATAAGCTCTAAGCCTCTTATTTGAGAAAATTTTACACTGGAGTGAAATGCCATTGAAAATGCCTTCATCATAACCTTCAAGAGTCAATGTTTGTATTATTTAGAGATGTTGACTAACTGTTCAACTATGTACATCCAGAGGCTAATGCCCAGAAATCACGGATGCATACAAAATGTCTATTTAAAAATCAGGTTCATTTTAGCTACAGAAAATCCAGAAAGACCAAAGGCAACTATTCATTTTTAAAACAATCCTTTTAAGGCTTGTGATCAACTAAGTTGTAGTAGGAAACAACTTGACAAAAAAAGACTTTGAGTTTATTAGTGTTCTTATATTTATATTTTCTGAGGAAATATTGATAGATTTGAGTAGTTTTAACATACCTGTCAAATTAGGATCTTTAATTACATGTGTTTTATATTTGAACAATTTTAGGGCTTACTTGGAAGCCCTGAAGAAAAAGAAAATGAATCTTGCACTTTCCCTGTTCTACAGTAGGATACTATTTACTCTGGAGCGCAATAAAAACCATCCTATTTGAAAACTGCTAATTATGGGCTCTCATTTGTCAAACCAGGTTAGTTGGTGATTAATGTTGGAATCAAATAGAAGCCTAAGAACGCTTTGCTGACTAGGACTTTAGACACAGAAACAGGACCTTAGTCATACCAGCTGCTGTTGTGGTAAACATGCACATTCCATCTAATTGTGTTAATATGCTCATTCCTACTTTCTAAAAAAATAAAAAAATAATGCAAGCAGAAAATCTTAAGTGATGCAACAGGAAAATCAGACATAAACTCAACTCGAATCTCAGACTGGAATATCTCACTGAGGACATTGGACTGTTCTGCAAAATGTCAGTTTATTCACCTGCCTTATTATTGAAATAGACTGATATAATCTGTGCAGTCGACAGCTTCCTTTCCAGGTAATTGATTACCTGCACCAAGCTTCCTGAATTCCTCATAGACCAAAGGCATTGGAGAATCCATTTAACTCTTGTGCGTATTTTAGTTTCTTAATCTATTGACCAGCATAGAAGGATTAATTTGCCTCAACAGTTTTCTGTTGACTTGATTCACACCTGACTTGTAACCCTTGAAAAAAAAGTCTTTTTTTAATGAAGATATCATCAACTTTCTAAAGAGCAGTTAAATTTTTCCAAGATACACTTCTTTATTTTCTGTATCAGCACCCATTTTTAACTCTTCCGGGACTGATCTGTAATAATCTCCTTCAGAGAACTTTTTGACTGTGTCCAAAAGGCTAAATCAAAACCAATGGCTTTCAGCTGTGCCTTAGCATTATAAAAGTACAAACAAAACCCACATCCTACCTTTAGTCTTCTGCCTATTAGGCTATTTGCCTTTCCCTCCCCTTTAAGCCTTCCAGAACTTGCAAAGTCAGTTGGGAATACTTCTAGAAGAAAAGAAAGGAGAAAAATCTTTGTTACCTCCCTCTTGGCCCAAAGACTCATAGTGAAATTATTTTGGTTGAAAGGGACCTTAAAGATCATCTAGTTCCAACTCTGCTGCCTAGGGTAGGGACACCTTCCACTAGAGTCTGACCATTTTTAAATAATAAATAATATAACTCCCCCAGTTCTTGATGGCACTCCTGCTAGTGGTTCTCATGCTTCGTTCACCTAACACTGTAGTGTTAGTTATCAGTCTTTAGTGGGGCACTTCAAAGAGTGACTCTAATAGCTCTTCTTTATAGCATCCTTTCAAAGACTGAAAGGGTAACAGCACAGGCATTTTATGAAGACTTATTAGGCAACCTACAATAGATAACAGCAGTAGAACAATTAGCTACATTCATCAAGATCACCTGAACAAGGAACATCATGTCAGGCACATTTGTATCCACTTCAAAAGACAATATAAATCTCAATATGTAAGTTTAAAAGACTTATTAGACTTTCATGCCTTGACAAGTGTTTTATTTTCATTTCATTCTACACTGCAATGACTTGCTGACATGCAGTTATTTCTTTTGGTTGTGGAATCTAGCCAGCTTTTTTGCAGTCATGTGTCTCCTGGCCTAGTCATAGAAAAGGGATTCATACAATACAATAGCGTTCTAGAAAGGGGTAAAAAATACACTTCAGATACACTGAAGAGAAACAGTTGCAAACAGGACCTGGCAGAGCTGGGATCAGTTAAGAAAGTTGGTTATTCATGAATCTTGTGAGTTTCCAGATTTTCCTCCCTTTCTGAAAAACATGGTTAGGAATAGAAGATCAGCATCAGCATTTCCAAGCTACAGTTCTTCCTGTAGGATTAAAAAACTTAATCACTTTTGCATCACACCCAATTAAAGGTAGATTAATAAATTGGAGTATACTTAATGGAAGGGACAATTTCTTAAAGGCACCTGCACTTCGGTGTGAGACGCTGAGGTAAGGAAGTGTTAAGCAGTCTATGTTGAAGTCCTTGTTCCTCACAAATTACCTGTAAGACTGAGGAAATCACTTTGAACAGGCATTGTTTCCAAGAGTGTTTATTCTATAAGGTAGCTGAGCAAAGTAGGATGCTCAACCATTCCAGTGATTTTAGTATGATTTGTACTAATAAATGTAAACATCTCAAAGTTGCATCTCAGTAGTTTTTCTTAGCAATGCCGACTATCCAAAGCTACCACATCAAGTAACAATTACTTGTCACTGACTTACACAGATAGCTTACCAAACCAGTGTCAGAAATGAGAAAACAGTTCAAAGATCACTGATGTCAGCACAGTCTGGTGATATTTCATAAAACACAGTAAACATTACAAAGCAACACAAGTAAATGAAGGGCAGAGATATCTTCCTTATCAAAAGGGAGAAATAGCTGACAAGAAATATCAATCTGAAATAAAGAAAGCACCACAGAGACATTAATGTGTGCCATTTACTTTAATTAGTAGGTGGTTATCTGCTGTTCTAACAGAAAAGACTCTTCAACAAAACAGAATGAAGCTGCATTACTCCCTTGGCAAATCCAGAGTAAAATAACTTTCTTATTAAAAAGGACATAAAATTCAGCACAAAAGAGACAAAGACAAAAAGGGTAAGAAATGCACCCTCAACAAAATATTCAACTAAACTGCAAGGTGAATATGGTACAACTGTAATAATTTAAGAATAGAAACACTTTCTCTACATCATCCTCACAATTACAGATGGGAAGTGCTTGCTAATGTTGCAGCAGGTGACATACCTTTCATTAAATATTTTTAATATGGTTTTTAATATTTTAAACAGCAATGAACTCTATTAAAAGGAAAAGTGTTTTGTTTGCTAAGAACTTCAGGCAATTGTATTGGGGATCTAATTTAATTCTCTAAAAATTATTAATTTTTCTTTATTGTCAGTATCTTTCCTTATGATTTAGTCGTGCTGGAAACATCATACTGCTTATGAAAGTACCGCTCTACACATGTACTAAACAGCTCCAGTTCCATTGTAGCCTCAGCTCACTGACTTGATTTCAATATGGAACTCTTCTGCCAGTGCCAGGCACACCAGCTTTAAGACTTTGGCCTTGCTTTTTCTGCCTACAGTACCACATCAAGAGAAGCGCTTTCTCACTTGCTTTTGAACTTCTCACTTACACATTCTGTTTTTAGCCTTTGCTTTTCGCAGTCTTGCAGTCAAATAAGAACTCCAGTGCTTGAATTTACATTTCTGTAGGGAATGTTGACATCCTCTTATCCTTTTTTCTCAATTGGATACCTTTTAAACCATAAACATTTACTACAATACAAATTACTGTCTTGTCACCCACAGTAGATTATGTTTGTGCTTGGAGTAAAACAAGAAAATCAGGACTTTTATCTCCCTAGAGAGTGTGGTCCAAATGTTCAAATTTCAGTGAGATCTCTATAGTCTTCTGTTTGATGTAAGCTTTTCAACTCCATCCAGGAGTTACAAAGGGGAGGGATGAGCAGAGACATTGAGGGGAGCATTCACTGGGGAAACTCTTTACTGAGTTACATGATTTACTTATATACACATAGTATATAAGTATACTTATATCCCTGTCAGTAGGATCAGAGATTTCTGAGGCAGCACTTTGGAAGAATCTGTCAGGAAAAACTGAAAAAACCCCAAGTCAACCGAAAAAAAAAAAAGGAAAAGTTGGTTCCAGGTTGACTAATGCAACTTTACACATCTTAAGCAAGACTGAAACACTGAGTAGTAGATCTAATGGAACTGAAAACAAATTGGTGCAATTGCCTTCCTTCTTTTAGGATGAGGAAGAAGTTCCTGCCTAGTTCCAGAGGAAATAAGAGAATATAACGATGCCTGAGTGGCAAAAGTCCCCCAAAAGTCACAGCAGGGATGGTAGTGGGGAATCAATTGTCTTAATCTGACTTTAATTAATTCTGTAACGAGCATATAATTTCACTCTCCTGCAGTACAAAACATATTAATTATGGGTACAAGAACACAAACAGTAAAATTAAAGCAAAATTAGAACTTAATTTCCTTTCCTTCAAGTGCTAAATGGAGAAGGAAAAATAAGGCAGTAGCTCACAGCTTCTAACTGGTGCTTGATTAAAAAGAAGCCATACGAGAGTCCTGACATAATTAACTAAGCATATAGTGCATTAATTTTTCTAATTTAAGCCTTTTCTAGTTCCTTGAGGTTTATTTATTTTTTTTTTGACACAGATTTCACTGTCTCAAAAAATCTCACATTTCAGCCCTTGCAGAAATTCTCAGACTCTCTTCAAGGCAAACAAAGTAATGAGACGCCAAGGGTCTGTATACATACAAAGAAATTGAAGAGATGTTATAGGATTAAAATATTTTACAAGGGTTTATTAGTTTGCTACATTTTAAAAGGACAGAATAGACATGGCTTAAATGAGTCTTCCAGATCTAGAGAAAAGAACCTTGAAGCATCTTATTCTTACTGAGTTTCTTAAGCTCAGATTGTTAACAAAGATAAAATACAGGTGCTTTTCCAAATAACTTTTTCAAAATGACTGGTTACATTGGTCTCTTGAATTAAGATAACATCTGTCCGGATGCTATAGTATACTGCCTCCTTCACCCACCCATTGTCCATGTCCAACAAAATGCTAATTTGCTGTGCCTCTTCGCCTTTAGATATAAACAAGGATGCCTAACTTCTGGACAGTGTACTAAGTGTGGATTCTGTTGGAATGGATCACTGATTCTCCTGTATAGCTCTATGAATAATTTCCTACAGATGGTATATATAAATACATTGTATTATTACTAACTAGGAAATGTCACATGAAATATCACCAAGTAAATAGAAAACCTGTCTTGCACAAAGTAATTTGTCAGCCTGCACAATACTGTGACCAAGCTCTGGTCATCTAACAACTCAAATCTCTGCAGGAACAACTGTAACAGGAATTAACCTTTCCCAAACCATTTCACCTATGGCAATGCTAACACCTTTCACATCATAGCTATTTTTTCTCCAGCATAATTCTCCTCCTTCACAACACCCCAGAAGTGAAGAGACTGTCCTAATTTTCAGTGAAACAGATTTATGATCGGCAGCAGCATATTTCAGCAAAAAAAGCAGAATATACAGACTTGCCAGTTTGTCCCAACTTGCTGTTTATTCTAGCAGTAGTGCTGACAAATATTGAGAAAACACTGACATAAGTTAAATCAAAAGTTATATAAACACTCATCACAAGTTTTTATTTCCTGAAAGTGACAAATCTCTTTGGAAGTTTCACTCTGCCATTACAAAAAGGATAGGAATACCCCTTTCCTCACATTTACACTGCCTTATTTTTGACCTAGGGAAATGATATTGTCAAGAATTATAGTGATGTGACAGCACTTTGCCTCTTTTGTATCTGGACAGTGGAAAAGGGAGAGGAGGAAAGAACGGAATGTATGCATGAAAGCAAAAGATGCAGATCTAGCCAGGAAAGCACTTAAAAATAAATAATTGCACCTGCAAGACTTGTGTTGCTACTGTCCAAAGATTTCATTCTGTGTCTTGGGTTGTGGTAAGGGAAGAGATGAGTGCTATGCTTGGTTTTTCAGAACATTCACCGCACAATAGCAGACACTCCTGTCACCTAGTATGGGATATATTGAATCCAAATGACACAGCTGACAAAAAGAGTTATGTAGCTCCATGAGCTTGTGTACTTTATTGCTTATATTAGCTCCTGGGAAGAGAAAAAGGGATCTCAATGGGCTGTAAATCTTCATTGAAGCTCCTCATGACATTGTCGTGTTGTCTTAGGGAAAGTGAAGGTGACATGTGGTACCTGCCTATCATGAATATGGCCAACATGAGATGCTTCTGATGCTCAGCTGTCTGACACCTCTCGTAGCAAAAAAAACAGAATCCAAAAATGGACTGAAGAGAGTGAAATTACCAGTACATCTTTTTGGAGACAAATTTTACTTCTCATCCACAGGACTGTAGGAAATCTTCAGAGAAAGATTTTAAATTCTTTGCAGATTCATAAAGAAAGCAAAGGGTTTGTACTGAAAAAACCATCAAAACATACCTCATTGTCCTTCTCTTTGATAAAGCAATCTGTAAAGTTTGCTGACAAAATCTTACAATATTTAATTTGCTGTATAAATGCAGACCTAACAGCCGCCAAGTCACAGCACTGCCTCCTACCAATTGTCTTGTTGTGAGAGTAAGAAGGTGTAACTTACGGTAGTTTAAACACAATGGGGATATCAGGAAGGCATCCAGCTGCCCATAAAATGACCATTGTGCCTAGATTGGGCAAGTTAGCAGGAACAAAATTACTGCTGTTTTTTAGCCCACTGAGTGACAATTAATAGTCTGCATTTAGATGGTTTTCCAATTTTCTTTGGTATTCCTGCAATCTGAAGTCCTCAATCCCAGGTGACTGCAAAACTTAGGCAAATCGAAAAAAAACCAACGAGAATTAAGTACAAAAAGCACATTTCAATATTAGTAAGTTCTGACCATTATATGTCACTAATCAGTGTCTCTGATGGCACAGAAGATAACTTTACCTCTGTATCCACATCTAACAGACCATCACAGTTCTATTTGTGGTCTCTGGTGTTCTGATTTATAGCGTGTTAGCTTAGAATGACTCAGACGGAGTAACTGTGGTATTACTCAGACTTCTTTTCACAGCTATCACGGTCAGCATCTTCCTGTTGTCTTGTAGGTCCGGGGGAGAATAGGACATTTTCTTCCATGCTTAAAAAAAGACCTCAAGATATGTCTTGCTGCTTATGATGCATAGTTTTACTAGTAAGACCTAGGAAAACAGGAAATTAAGATGAATAAATCTGCATAGCCCTGTTTTGTCATGTGAGATGAGATTGATTTAAAACGATTGGCCTTTTCATGTCCCTCTTTCTAATTTTGTTATTTGCACTTTATGATGTCTGACTGCTGTGTTACTAATGGCATTAGCTCTGCTGCTGGAGCATGCTGCCATGCATGACATAAACTTTCATACACGTATGGCATTACAAGCATGACAATATGACATCTGCTCAGTTTAAAGTATATTTACAAAAGATTACACAAACCAGGAGAGTTTATCCATCTTTCTTTCAGAGATTAGCTTCGGTAGGCAAAGCCAAGAATAAATGTATCCTGTGAACAGAGAAAGATTGTCACTTGTTTCAGCAAGTCAACGTAAGAGTTGTTTCCTGACAACACTGTCTGCTTAAGCTGTGGCTCTATAAAGCTGCTGAAAACAAACAAGCAGGTTAATACCTGTGTACAATACAGAATTCTCATCTATAACATACATTATCAAAGTAAGAGCAGCTTTGTATTTCAGTGCTTTACATAATTAAAACTGGCATGTTAATGAGGCAAAGGTGAAGAGTGCACAATATTCCTTTGCTCCATTCACACTCAACAATCCAGCTCTCCCCAAGAGTCAGTCACATACACTCTGTTGTTCTAACACTCGCCACAGCTTGGAGTACTTAGTAATTTTCAGGAAAATGAAAATACTTACCACAGAATATACAGAGCTAAGTATGTTTTGTGCTTGATTTGAAATTTGAAATATTACAGAACATATTCAAAGCATCCTTTCAATAGACACCCAAGCTCTGCTTCATACAGTTACTGCATATGTATTTTATGTATATATATACATATATAATGGTGAATTATTCAAAGAGCAGCATACACTTAGTACAAGGGAGACATGATGGGCTCATTTGATCTGCTTTTGTAAAGTTATTTTCCATCATAAAATTTGCAGAAATGATGTTCACTTAAATATTTAATAGTATGTAGAGACATGTATTTTCCTTTGAAAAATACTTAATTATACCAGTTTTAAATGATGACACTAAAGCTAAAATTATTTAAATTAGGTTTAACATGGATAAGGAAGTTTTTGCAAAAATTAATGCTTTTACGGCATCCTGTGAACACTATGTACTCTTTGCATTTTTAAAGCAAGCCCAGTTATAAAATCCAGTCCATAAAAATAACATTGTGAAGCTCTATTTTCCCAATGAACCTGTGTACAGTTTAGTTGAATTTAGAAGTCTGAAGATGTGCATAGACAGGCACACATGCACAGATACTATAACTCTGCTGCAAATTCTCTCTAATCACTTGGTTCTTCCTTATTCTGTCATCTCTTCCTTCTTCAACAAAATAACAGCAAACTGGAACTCTATTTTATTGATAATCCATAGAAGAGGAGGTGAAACAGCTGAGTCTCTAACCTGGAATTAAGATTCAGTGGTTTTGATATCAATGTTTGGTGTATTAATTGGTACCCCTATTCAATAATCTGATTGGACTTTCAAGGACATCTAAAGACAGAGATCTTCTAAGGTGTGGGCATACATGTGAATTTTTTCTCTCTGCACTTCCAGCTGGCTAATGTGAGTCAGTTCTGGTCCAGAAGTCACATACAGCCATATTATCAGAACACTGTGGTCAGAATATGCATTTCCTCTGCTGCATTGTAATAGGGTACTTAGAGATTGTAAATAAGATATTTGCTCAGACATTTTACTACATAAAACACCTGGATAAGAGTTAGGTTACACCTATTCACTTTGACATTTGGGCAGAAGAAAATAATGCAAGTGTATTTGCCAATGTAAATCTGTATGGAATTTCAAAGGACCAAATCAAAAGAATCATTACATTCCTTTAATGTGACTGCAAAAGACAGACAATAGAGTTTTAGTAAGTGTTTGCCGTATCAACCACATATCTTTTGGTTGTGTAATAAGGAGTCTTTCTGGCATGCTATCCAGTTTTACGCTAAAAAAGAAAAAAAATGGAACATTTCCTGCATTGCTTCCCTAGTAATACTTTACACCATACCAAATGTGACCAAAAGCCTGAAGTTTTGGGTTCTTCATTATTGTACTGGTTAGATTAAAAACACTCGTATCAGAAATAGGTCTCTCATAGGTACTTATATCCTGTATTCACCTCACCACTTACCCCTTATCCTGTGTTTACTAGCAGAAGGCCATTATCAACAAGGACTGAACATAAACAGTCTCTACCGGAAATCTAAAGAATAATCTCCTCCTTATGTTGGAGTGTAAGAAAAGTTACAAGTGCTTTTGAGAGAAGCTATGATACAAGACATTCTGCTTGAATGCAGATTCTCCGCTGTTGCTAGAGAGCAAGTAAGGAGACACACAGCCAGTCCTGTTAAAGCAGCAGCAGCAGCAGCAGCAGCCGCATTTATTATTATATCCCCTTTATATATGATAAGAACCCATCAGGTGTTCAACCACCCCTCGAGATGATAGGCTGGAGCCTCACAACACCCAGTTCCAAAACACTCAGTCTGAATCAAAGCATCTCAGGACAAACACCAGATGTTTAAGCATTATCTGCTTGTTTTGCATAGTTCGTATGAGAAAGGAGAATTTCTCAAAGACTGTCAGCCACATTCCACTATCACAGTAAATGTCAGACCCATATTGCTGCTGGTATTTGATAGAAATTGACAAGCAACCCTCACCTAAAAGCGCTTAAGCCAGATGCTCTCGAGGTAGCGACAGTGCCTTTATGAGTGCGGAATCCCTGCCGAGATGAGCTGTATAACTCTCCCAAAGGACAGAGTCCTAGCTACCGCAGATAACCTGTTTCTGCTGGCTCCTGTAGGACGAGAGTTTCCCCAGGCAGGGTGTGCTAGCACCGATGAGAATAAAAGGCTTAGACAGAGGGCTCTTCCCTGGGATAACAACCATTTATTGTGAGTCCAGTGTTGCAATCTGAGAGTCCAGAGATATCCAGATGACTGGAGTAATCCCGAAGAAAGAGCCAGAAAGAAGCCCTGCAGGGCTCTTTTAAAGGGAGAAGAGATCAGGAAACACTCAATGGGGAACGGCATAGTTCAAAGTGACCAGTGGAGAAGAGCTTTCCAGGACATAGCCATATATGGCATCTGAGATATGGGTACAGGTAACACAAGGGAAATACGGGTAGAGCTCAGGTAGAGGGTTCAGATATTGGAGGAATAAGGCCGAGGGTTTTGCCTTGGCTTTCTTCCCACCAATCCTGAAGCTCAAATGAAGCAGCTTCTGCCAAGCACACTGCTACACTCATCGTTCATGCAATCTCTGGCATCTACAAGTCTTCCACTGTACCATTTATGTCTTAACCTGTGCTGCCTAAGCACAAATGCTTCCTTTCTTCCTAGCTATTGCAAATCTACTAAAAGTGTGTAATCATACTTTCATAGTATGATCTTCCTTTGAAGTCGTTAGAGGTGTCAGAATACACAAAATCTTAGAACACAATGCAGCTGAATTCACTTCACTGCTGACTCAGTGAAGCAGTTCAGAAAACTCATGAACAGCCCTCCAGATGCTGGGGTTACCAGCACTTGAGTACCCCTAACCCAGGTTGCTCATGAATAGCACCCTTGAAAATTGCCACATGCTTGGAAATAACATAAAATCTAAACACAGATAGTGTTGTTAAAGGACACATCAATTTTTCTTAAACATAGGAATAAATTGTTCCAAAAATTACAGTGTCCATTGTTATCTGAAATTAAAAGGCCACAGAGACAAAAACCTTAATGTTTTCCACAATCAAAAAAATTCCTCTGATCAGGAAAGTTACTTGATACATAGGTCAGATCTTTATCCTAAATCTCTATTACTGCTAGCAAAATCTCATTAAACCACAATACATAATTCTTCATTTACTTTGGTGTACAAAGTGTTGTACATAGCTTATCTTTTAACCAGTCCATTTGTTATAGTGTTCTTCTATCTTTCTTCTTCAATCTCATGCTCCCATTCCACATTTTCTGTACAACACCAACAGAACAGGCCACAATTTTAAAGTATTTATATTGATGCAATTGGCATATGTTTCAGGTGCGTGATCTTCCTCAAAAAATATAAAGAACTACTCTTTTCTGTCACTGTAATCCATTTTCCAGCCAAGAGTCCCAAAATCATTGTTCTTTGCTAAAGAACATGTGGGAAAGGGCATCAAGAAAAAAAGATCTTTATGGGATGCTTCCACTTTGCCTCATAATTAAATCTACTGGGCTCCCACACTTCATTGAAATTAATATTTTTAAAAAATTAGAACTTTATGCTTGGCTTAAAAAAAGAATCAGTATATTGCTTTTTTCTTCAAGAAGTGCAGACAACACACTTTTGCAAATTGACACTCACTGTCAAACACCATTCTCCTGAGGCGAGATCAAAACAATAGGTAGATATATGTACCTGAGCTGCAAATGGAGTTTGTGTATCCAGGCACTGTATAGATAAAGAAAGCAATCACTAAGCAGCAGAATGTCATATTAAACCTTGGAAATCATTACAGTTTATCCCTTCCCCTCCAGGAAAAAACCAAATATTGTCTCTGAAACATTAAAGTACTAAGAGTCATTGGAACACATTCATTTCTCTGAGAGGAGCACTGTAAACCTAACATCACCCAGGTGTTTGGTGAAGGAGGCCAGAAGAGCCAGCAAAGAACATGGGTGCCCAAAGCCAGGGTTCTGCTCTGATCCCTTGGCGCTTGCACTGCCCTGGGCCTTGTGCAGCGCCCATGACACAGCAACTCAGGTCTGGCCCTGCTCCCTGCCAGGCCCTCACCCTCACCCACTCTGGTCCCTGCTGGGAGCAGCAGCACAGCCTGTGGCCCCAGGTGAGGTGAGAGTGCCCTGGGCCAGCTCAGGTGCAGTCACAGCGCTGGTAGTGACAGTGCCTTCCACTGTTTGTTCCTGCCCAGCCAATGCTTGTGTCCAGCAGGTAACCACACCAAGCCAGCCTCAGAACCATGGGCAGAGCCAGATCAGTAACTTTCATTGTCACATTTCATTTCAACAAGTTGGTGTTGTTAATTAGCAAACCAAAAATTATCCCTACTGTGTTGTACACTAATAAACACCTGCGTAAAAGTCCTTCCTTCATGATGCTGGTTTTTTTATATAGTACCAGATATTTTCATTTCATTTCTCCCTCCAAGCACATATAATTCAGCCAATTCTGCTGGGAGAGGCTGGAAATCATCCAGCAAAGAACAAAATGATTCCACAAATAGTGAAAAACCGATTAGGCAAAAAGTAGTTGGAGAGGACTCCATTAGCTCTAGGCCAAAAAGAAAAAAAAAAAAAAAAAGGATAAGAAAATGTTTCAAAATCCAGACCTTAATTTTCCTGCTATAATCTGCCTGAGTTGACACTTGTTTTAGTCTTTCATTATCATTCTGGTGGGTTGAGAACCTTAAATCTCTTCTTACCTCTACATTTAACATTACAGGTGAAGAATATTGAGTTCATGAGCAAAAACATTACTGAACTAAGTTAATTAACATCTCTTCTAGCATTAAAACTATCTCTCTCAGTAAACCTGTGGGGTAAAATATATCCATTATTTCTGCCTCATAAAATTGCATGGAATTTATTTTGTAGAAATGTGGTAATTACATTTGGTGAATCCTGGTTGTGAGGTCAGTCCTTTCAGAATTTCACAATGCATGCACTGTGCAACATTCTACGTCTCCATAGCACAGGATATGTTAGCAACTGGAAAGCTGGTCAAAGATCTACACTTCTGTTCCAGGCCATTAATGAGGCCTCTGTCCTGGACTTGCATAATGCTGCTGGAAATACAATTGTATATGTAACAATTTCAAGAGCCTCAAATTGTGCAGAACCATTGGAAAGATTCCAGTTAGTTGGAATAACAAATGTAGTGGGAATGAAAGATGCTGTATCAGACCCTCTCAACATGACAGGATCGAATTTCATATTTCATTTTTCATTTATTCAGGTGAAGCTAACATTATCCCATGGGAACTATGTAGTTAAACAAGGTAAAAATTTTAAAAGTACCAGATGGAAAAGAACCAGAAGGTACTTCTCATTCAATAGTATTACAGTATGAGGACATATCTTGTTCTAAACTGCCTCACTAGAAGTTTTATTTCAAAGAAGACTCAGGCAACTCTACAGGAAATGAGAAGATGGAAGCTTTGTACTAATATGGCTGATTTTGGCAGATGATATGCTGCCACCTTAAATTTCAAGAAAAATGTAGGGGTTTTTTTATTGTTTTAACAGAATGTTTAGAGGAAATAAGGCAGCCAAAAAAGAAACAATTCAATGCCCAATGAAACAAACAGCTGATGGAGAACACTGGGGATCAGAAAACTGTTCCATAATTGAGGCTTCCACCCCTGTAATTGAAAAATCAGGCATCAAACATAAATACATCAACTGAAAAACAGACATGGAGAGTGTTAGATTAATTTTTTTCCTAGGCTCCATCACCAAATCGGAACGTTTGTGCAAGAGAGAGAAACTCTTGAGAGTATGGGCGGGAAAAAAAAAGGAAGGAGAAACAATTCGTTTTTAAAGACCTATTTACCACTGGCAACAGAAAAAGCAACAAGTACAGGTAACTTGGCCATGGAAGAACTCACAGCTACACTACATTTTTTTCTGGTGAGAGGTAACCAAGAAGGATAATTAAACCTCAGAGGCATTTTTATGTCTTGTGCAATTTTTCTTTGAGTAGAAAACGAGCTTTGAGGCTGCCCCAAGACACTCTTAGGTTTGCTATAGCCACAAATGCAGACAACAAATGAAGGCGTTGCATTGATTTGCTCCTGTGTTTCATGAGAGGAGGCACCTTGATATTCACTAGGGACAAAGCACTGCCAAAAAAAAGAAAAGAAAAAGAAAAGAAAACCCTGCAATTTTTATACTTAATGGAATAAGAAATAATATTTTCAGGAGATACAGGGTTTTATTTTAAGTCATCAGCTGAAGCAGCCTGTCTTGCCTGTGAACAAGTGTATTTACATGAATAACAGAAGTTTGTTAGCTTTCATGTAGGGAAAAAAGCAGAAGGAAAGTAAGTTATGTGTAAATTACTTTTTAAATGCTGTAAATGCTTGGTTCTGAAATCAGCAGCAGTACAACAGAAGTATTTGCTTGTATAATTTCCAAGCATTTGGGGTTGTCATCATACCTCAGAGTTTCCAAGGTCTTCCAATGACCTACGGCAAAGTGACTTAGGCATACTTAAGTCTCATATTGTAAAGCCTTTCTTGTTACACAGGCATCCTTCTACATCCAAGAATTATAAAGCCAGTTAGGGAGGCATACACACTTCTTTCCTGGAGTGTAGCAACTGGTAAGCTGCTTGTAACCACACAGTGTTTTACCTTGGCAGGTGCCTTTTACAGCTGATATAAAACACTGGCCCCATATAGGCCAGTGCTCTGTTTTAGCATTGTGGCTTTTGAGGGCTGGGATTTCACACTCTGAATCACTCCAAGAACATTACAGTCTTTCCAGCTACAGAGTTTCCATGAGTGCTTCATGGCAAGGCAGTCTGAGATCTTGTCTCAACCACTTCCTGAATCTTTGTTAGAAGGGGCCTGTGGTGGTTTAACATCAGCCAGAAATTAAACTCCAAAGAAGTGACTCCCCACCATCCCTGCCAGCAAGAGAGGGGCAAAGGCAGAGACTCTGGGTTGGGATAATGATTTACTGAAAACAAATATCAACGGAATAAGGAATGCACATTAACAGCAGCAATATTAAGAACAAAAGTATACAGAAAGAGAAGGTGCTTTACCCACAAAAAGTGTTCACCACCTCAGCATAGTTCTACATGGCCACAGGGCCAAAGACAAGATGGCGGCTGTCCCTGCCACTAGTGTTTCCCGTCCCTGAGCCCGGAAAACCATGAGGGACTAACCCCCAAAGGCTACATCATCCCTCTTGCACCACCTGCTTTTCCAGACAGCTGTGGTCGGCAGTACTCAGCTCCTCATGCTTTGTTCCACCGTGTTTCCATGAAGCAGTCTTCATTCCCTGCAAGTGTTCCTGATCTGTACTTCTCCACTTCCAGTTCTGTTTCTGAGAAGTCCTTTGGACATGAATCTTGCCCTTTTTCCTTTAACAAATGTTTGAGCGTGTCTGAAAATGGTAATAAATAGTAGCAGTTTTGAAGTCAAGACAAATGACAGGTTTTAAAAGGTCTGTCTTTACAATACTAAAAGGGATTTTATACAAAATATTTTTGATTTTCAAAGATGTCAAGGAAATCAAAACCTGTCTTCAGAAAGACCCATACGGATTCAGAATTTCAGGAAAGCAGGCTTTATATTATTTGAATAATAAGTCCTGAATTTTGAAGTGCTTCATGTCTTTCTTCAGAGGTTTAGTGTAATTATACATAGAAGAGGTTCTATTCATCTAGAGATTCTCTAGAAGAGAATCTGTGGGACAATGTTCTCCATTTGTGATTCTCTTGTAACCTTTAAGCTATATTTTTTGCTTTTGTTACAGCCAAATGAATGTAGTAATTAATATTACTCTTGGTTTTGTCCCATGTTTTGTTTATTAATTCTTACTTATTTAGCTAGTTAGTTTTCTCTAGGAAGTAGTATATCAACTTTTGGAAGTACAGAGATAGCCTGGGGGTTCTTTCAGCTGTGCACAGGCCCAGCATCAAAAAGATATTATCATGGAATAAAGTTGCCAGGAGGCAAATACTATTTATGAATCGTCTGGTCCTATAGTTCTGTAATGATAAGAAATGTCACTGTGGCATATTGTGCTGAATAATAAACATTCTTTACCTACTCACTTTAAAAGTGCAGGGAGCTGAGGCTGCAGGATAACCTGCAGAGAGAAAGAGAAAAGTTATTTTGTCTTTTCTTCTTGAAAATGCACTGAAAAACCTTCCTGTTAATTATGCCTGTGGTGGAGCAAAGAGTGGGAAGTTCTGAAAATATCTACATTATGCACATGAAATATAGTTTTACTATTTTAATTAAATAGTTTCTAAATATAACTCACTTTAATTTCAGAGAATAATTTAAAAAGTAATTAGTTAACATTGCTATGTGACATCATTTACTAGGTTGTTCATGTAAAAATGCAAAAAGCCCTATTAGATACTTGGTGTTTTTATTGGGATCTTTCTATGATGTTAAAGATGAACAACACAATGGTGTTCTGTGTGCAAATAAATATTGCCACTGGAAAACTTTAGGGCATTTTCAGGGTTGCATTGCATATGTAAAAGGTTACAAAATTACAAGGTAGAGGGGATGATAAAGTCCTTCAGTTATCTTGTTAAAACTCTTGCTTCTTCAGGTATGTCTTCTTTTTTCCCCGAGTTTAACTTGCATTACTTAGGGAGAACTCTTAGCTGAAGTAAAGTGAAGTGCCTATACAGAGGGTAAAACTAGCTGTGAGTGACCCACTGATACTACAGAGGAGTTGCAATTCTGGGCACACACAACGTGAAATTAGGCTGTAGTTAATAGTTGCTGATATCATCAAACCAGTCACCACATAGCACTTGTATCTGAAATCGAAGTCCCATGCCATCATCTCATAAGTCTTTTAAGATTTTGCTAATTCTGTTTTTCTTCATTCGTCTGAATTGTGACTGCACCTCTTTCCCTTACCTGTGTTTCTGCACTGAGCTATCATCTGCTCTATACCTGCATCTAATACCTCTGCTCTAGCAGTGCTTCTCTCCCTGCCCAGAAAATAGCTGGTGGATTTGCAGAGGGTAATGGGTTGTTGTAGGACCTCACATGGAGGATGGAGAAGGAGGCATTTCAAAACTGCCTCACACTGGGTTTGGATGGAGTTCAATTATGCCAGTTTAACATCTCATAAATACAAACCCTGGCTTCAGTTACAGAATCACAGAATATTTTCAGTTGGAAGGGATCCACAAGGATTGTTAAGTCCAGCTCTTTACTGAATGGCCCAGTACAGGGATCAAACCTGTCCCCGTGGCATTATCAGCACGATGCTCTGAGCAAATCTCAGTTGCTGATAGTATTCACTTTTTTTCTATTGCTTTTTTTTCTTATTTGCCTTTTTACATGTGTCCAAAGACAGCACTGTAGAGCAAGATCTCCTTATTAAATTTATTCATACAAACTCGTTTTTTTACAATCATGATATGAAAGCTACAGAACACAGACAAAAAATTCAACAGGGCATGTATATATATATGCTGACTCACACATAAAACAAAGATATGTTCATTTGTCTTTGCAATATAGGGGCTTATTCCACTCAGAGATTACACAAGCATTTGTAGAAGCAATACCTCCACAGACATCGCAATCTTCTGCTTCTGTACATTGACATATGAACAACTTGGAAATTAACATTCCTTCAGTTTAATTACACAAATATATGCAGAAGTGAAATCAAGAGGAGAAAGCACATGAATATATGAATCCATTTGAAAATATGAACGAAAATATGTGGAAAATGTTTATACATTATTGTTGAGAAAATCATCATAACTGAAAGGAAGTGTAAAGACTATCCCAGAGGATGGATAGTTCATCATTTGAGTACCTAGCATAGATGAAAACTACTTCGGAACACTTGTAATCAGATAGGGAACATAATAAAACTAATAATAGAAGTAAAAGTAGGGAAAACTAAGAATTTTGCACAGACAAAAAATAACTAAGAAACAGGTATTCCTAAAGAAAAACATAATTGATTAGAGAATTATTCTGTCCAAAAGCAAATGTAGGGTATTTGCATGGACATGAACAGGTGATCTCAAGAGGTTCCTTTAAAACTATTTGATTCTGTGATTCTGCAACTTTAACCCTCCTCTTTGGACCTGCATTTCACTTGGCAGATTCAGTGGGACACACCACTGTATCATGGAGAATGAATTATATTATAATCATTTAGTCACAGGGAGAATTAAACACTGACATATATCTCTATCTGACTGCTCATTCATGAAAGAAGACTATAAATAGCCATGGAAGAATTAAAGTGGGAACTTAGGTGAATCTTAAGCAAGACTTAAATTTATTATAGAAATAAAAGTCACAGTAGCTCATTTTATTTTCCCTCATTTCTAGGGATAAATATATGGATGAAGCATAGGAAGTTGCTGATTTAAGTTTATTGCCCACCTTTGTAAATACTCAAACTACATTTTGATATACATATGAGATATCAAAGCACTGGGTGCACCAACAGGTTCTAATTATTCTGACCAGCCTGCATTCACCTTCTTTTTCAATTTTCTAGTGCAACTTCTCTCCTCTTCCATCACAGTCCTTGGGATCTGACCTGCTACAGAGCACCTTGAGCCAGGCTTCAGCAAAAACAGCTAACCTGTGAGAAAAAACTGAGAGAAGCCCCACGTTGAGCCTCCATGTGTGCACCCTACAACCTTTGGCTCCAGAGCTGCACCTGAGCTCATGTCCTGGCCCCTGGTCCTTGACTGAGCTACACCATGGGTATGCCATGCCTGCCTTGTACCTTGCCAGCCCTGACCCTGCTTTGTTGACTTGACTCCCTGGCTTGACTGTGGACCCCCAAGGGATGGAGCCCTCGTCAGAGAGCTCCAGGTGCTGTTTTGCTGTCAGCTCACCTTCCCTTGAGGGGCAGCACTCTGCTGCTCACTTGGTAGTTTTGTTCTGAGAATAGTAAAGGCAAAAGAAATTTAGGATCTAGACACCTGTATATTAAAGAGGTTCATTTCCATAACAGTTAAGTTTCATTGCTTTTAATAATGTTGTCCAAAGTTAGGTGTTTTAATTCCAAATTTCTGGGCAACAATTTCAAAATAGGGAGATTTCTGCTTCATTTCTATTCTATGCCATAACCTGTGTTCTTTCTAGCTAACAGATGATGTTTATATATTTTCATGAGTGCTGGTCAGGAACTAAAATAATTTATCATAGAATCATAAGATCGTAGAATATTTGGGGTTGGAGGGTATCTTTAAAAGTCCTATGGTCCACCCGCTCTGCAATTAGCAGGGACATCTTTAACTAGATCAGATTGCTCAGAGCCCTGTCCAACCTAAAGCTGAATGTTTCCAGAGATGGTACATCCACCACCTATCTGAGCAACCTGTTCCGTTGTTTCACCACCCTCATTGTAAAAAACTTGTATCTAAACTAAATCTTCTCTCTTTTAATTTAAAACCCTTACTCCTTGTCCTATTGCAACAGGTTCTGCTAAGAATTTTGTCCCCATTTTTCTTATAGGGCTCCTTTTAGTACTGGATAACTGCAATCAAGTCTCCCCAGAGCCTTCTCCAGGCTGAACAACCCCAACTCTCTCAGTTTGTCTTTATAAGAGTGGTGCTCCAACACTCTGGCCGTCTTCGTGGCCCTCCTCTGGACTGCTCCAATAGGTCAAGGTCCTTTTTGTATTGGGGATCCCAGAGATGGATGCAGCACTCCAGGTGGGGTCTCTCCAAAGAGGAGCAGAGGGTCAGAATCACCTCCCTCAACCTCCTGGCCACGCTGCTTTTGATGTGTTTGGATTTCTGGGCTGGGAGTGCACATTGCTGGGTCATGTCCAGCCTCTCATCCACCAGCACCTCCAAGTCCTTCTCAGCAGGGCTGCTCTCCATCTGTTCATCCCCCAGCCTATACTGTTATGGGGGTTGCCCTGACCTAGGTCCAGCATCTTGCACTTGGTCTTGTTAAACCTCGTGAGAATCCCATAATCCCAATTCTTGGTCTTGTTCAGGTTTCTCTAGACAGAACCCATCCATCAGGTGTTTCAACTGCACCACTCAGCTTGGTGTCATCTTGTTCTCGGAAAGTAAGTAAAGAACTTCAATTTCCATAGAGTCAAAAAGGAATCATATATGTGGAATATATGTCATTATCACAGGCATTAAAGAACTATGTAGAAAGTTCATAGATTTATCTGCTTTTTCAGGAAACATGAAGACATTCTTCCTAAATTCGATTGACTGTTTTAATTATGTATTACTCTGAGAGTTTTTTTATTTCTGATGTATTTCAACTGCATAGTTGTAAGGTAATTTGAAGTTTTTGTTGAACAGCAACACAAAAATTAAATGAGTTCCTATTAAACTGTTACCTCTAGTGCTATCTACTGAAAGCTTAATGGGATCTTTTCATGAATCTCCCTGTAGGCTTCTAATTGACAATGAATCACAGTGCTGTTTCCTCAGTTAAAAGATGCCTGCAGACTTCCAGTGCTTTGTAGCAGATATTATTGTAGTCATCAGAAAACAGCAATGCTTTGCTGTATCATTTCTTTCATGACATATTTTAAGAATACCACTCATGGTTTCTGTCCTACTAATCAGTTCTACAGTTTGATTATTCTAAGAGTTTTGGGTTTTTTACTGTAAAATAAATCACAAACAGGATGTAGGCATACTGTAGGCAGAAGGAAGAACTAAGTTTAATGGCCATCATCCCTGTATAGTTTAAAAGCATTAAAACCCACTCCCTCCACCTTTATAATTACATTATTTTTTTTGACACTTCTTTAAGTAGCAAATTTAATGCATGAAACACACGCATATATTTCAGTATTTAGAAATATTCCTCAAGTATGAACAACTTTCAATTTTATCTTCTGAGACACAAAAGGGAATCTGTTGTTAAGAATATTAAATAGTTTTTCCTTTGAGATACACTATCTTCTGGGAAGAAAATATTCGCATAATTTCTTTTTTGGTGTTTCTTCCTGCCATCCTGTCATCAAGGCAAACTTTGCTTTCTCCCAAGGAAATAATAATGAGATCAATCCTCCACACATCCTGCAGTCCCTTACAGGTAGGTGCTGTCAATATGTGTGCAGTTCTCTTGCCTTTCATGTTCTGTTTCCACAGCTGCTTCTGTTTGCTGCCTTTGAAAGCTTTGGTGTGTTCTCTCTCTTTCTTCACATTGATTCTTCTTACACTGCAAATGACCACAAGAGCAGGGTGTAATACAGAATATTTGGTGCTCATGTTGGTTCAAACCAGCATATGAAAGAAAAATTTTCCTGCAATGTCTTGCCTACATATCATTACAATGCAGACAAGTACTACAGTTCCCTGCAACCTGTGGGCTAAATGAACTGTATTCATATGCAACTTATAAGTGAAGTTACACACTTGATAAAGAGCAAAGTATATTTTGTGGTTTTAATTACTCAAAATTAAGATAGTAAATGCAAATGCACAGACTTTTGTGATACTGGAAATAGACAACATAAGAAAATGCTATAGGAAATTATGTATTCTGTTTCTGGCAGTATTTTAATCAGACTGGTTCCATCAAGAAACTGCATCCTTATATACATATGCATACTGTCTGTTTTCCTGCAGCCACCTCTGAGGAAGAGACAGATTTTTCCTCCAAATCTCTCTGAATCCTGTAGCAGCCCAAAGCTGCTGCCTGGGGCTGCTTATGTGAATGTCCTTCTTTCCCATGGGAGTTATGAGAAACAGTAAGATAAAGCACCTGGTGTTGTGAGTCCGGGTATGATATGTTTTGAATTGAGTGGTGTAGAACCCAGCCAACCATACCGGAGGGTGGTTGTCTTTTAGCAAATAATCTGTCTGGGTTCCTACTATATAAGATGGGAATAGGACAATAAACGGGGCTCACTCGCTGGCTCTCAGCTCTCTGCCAACCAAGCTGTGTGACATGCCTTTATTGCTGCCCGCTGCCACATCATCTCTCTCTTGTCTCTGAATCTCTCAAAGTTAGGAGGCATTTGGACCTGATACACCCCTGTGTGGCACACAGTACACCACATAGATAAATAAATCCCATTTGAGTAATAAAAATAAAATAGACTAATGACAAGAGAAATAGAACTACTAGAAGAGAAGTTGATTAAAATTTTCCGGTTGTAACACTGACTAGATAACAAGGTCTCAAGCCTGATAAATCATAGCTTGGAATTCTTATTGGAGGCCAAAGAGTAACTATATAACTATTCATTATATTGTAAGGTTTTTAGATCTTATAATTCATCCTGATCTGTTGTCATCTCCCCTCTGCTGTCTGCAAAGGTTCTGTTACTATGCTTGTTCTGAAAAAGTGAGTCTCTAGATATTAGCATATGTAAGCACACTATGGTTGATACTACCTGTTGCAGGACAATGAAATTGCTTGATTAAGGGAATTTATGGATTTGTCCAAATTGACCTGCTTCACGGCATATACCTGACACAGGGGTGATGACCCTTTTCCTCCCCTTCATTCCCTTGTTTCAGTGCAAGACAGATGGAAATGATATAGAAAAAGGAGCGATAATCCCTCACATGAAATCAAAGAAATTCCGGGAGACCACTGAAAAATTAAACTTGTACCTACAAGGATTCATTCTGCTCCTTGTTCCTCACAATACTACTAGAAGTGATTCAATGAGATTTAGTTTTTATAATAAGAAACCTTGCCATGCAGTGAAACACCATCTGTTGTGCTCACTGGAAGATACAGATATTTCAAAACCCTTGATACAATCTGTATGACCTCTAAATCCTCTGGGTTTTGGTCTGTACCTTTCTGACACATGTTAAACAAACACTATGCTTAAACTAATCAGGAGCAGTGTTTTTGTTTGTTTCTCTTATGAGAGGACCAAAACCTTAAAAGTATCTGTATGGAGGAAATCCAATCCCCATGTTATTATACTAAGTCGGAACCTGATTTCACCCTCAAATATTCATGCATGCAGTGCAATGGGCTCACTCATGATGTTGTACAAGCAGCATTTAGCTCAGATCTAAGATTTAGATACAAAAACTTAAATAGAAGCAGGATTATCATAGATATAGTTTTAGAAATAAAGAAACTGAAGATAGGTATGATCACCTAACCAGGTGGTGAAAGTAAAATTCACATTTCCTGAGCAGAGATACTCGAATGGTTGTCTGCCTTGAAAGACAAGTCTACCTTCTGGGTAAAAAAAAGAAGCTGCCTTTGTTTTGCAAAAATAGAAAAAAAAAATGCAATAATTTCTAAATATGCAGAAATAAAATTCAAAACAAAATTATTGAAATGTTGCCCTTTGCTTAAACAAAGGAGTGTGGGAACACAAAGTTTAAGGCCTCCAATCTCAACTAAAACTCCCAGTGCTTCTAATTTTCAAGATACTGCCCACACTTAACAGAAGGCAAAAGGAGCAAAAGCCCTGCAACAAGTCTTGAGATATTGTTTGGGGTACAAAGGAGATACAGCATTTGACACCAGATCCAGAGCGACACACATCCTAGGTGCCCATCCCAAGATACAGTGCAGATCACAAACGCAGAAAACCTGAAAAAACTTGATAACCTGCACAGCCTTACCCCAGGCAGATCTCTGACCACTTCTAGATGCTTTGTCAAGGACTCTGGACCCTTAGGCCATACGTACAACTTAAGTTTTGCAGATGGACGCGAACCACAGCCCACAGAATCCCAGCTGCAGTAGAAACCAGACACCTATGTAAATTCGCAGAAACCAAGCAGTGCTTTTACAAAGGACCTTTCTAATTTTTACAAATAAAAATTTCTGATTAAAATGTATTTAGTCATAAAGGAACTAGCTGTATTTATACTTGATTCCTAGTTATTTAGATACTGTAGTATCACCGCTTATCACCGTGGGAATGCTGGAGACACAGAAGAAAGAGCCGGAGCCAGCTGTGTTCAGCTTCAGAGGAAAGGAAGGAAGGGGGCGGCGAGCCACCTTCTTTAATTCTTATATACACTTTTTGAAATCACTGTTCATTGTAGAAAAATACCTATTCCTCCTTTAACTACAGTGGTCAAAAGAAATGTCCATCAAAGATCTGTGTCCATGGGAAAGGAATGCAATAACAAGATAATCCTACAATAACATAGCTATGTTTATAGAACAATAGTCTTGGGAACTATCTAGTATGGAGCTAGCTATTTTTAACAGTAAAAATAAGGCAACACTGTAGTACCATTTATGTGGTCTCAGATGTGAAGACTAACCGGTTGCTTTTGAATACAGATTTCATTGAGCAGGGACTAAATTTATTAACTTGTACTTGCATAGTATAATTTAAACTGCCTTGGTGGCAAAATCTTCACTACATATGAAAAAGTCTCTCTCTCCCTTCACCTATCCCCTTTCATTCCTCCACCGAACACTATTAAGTATGACAGAAAAAGAGTTGGGGGTAGAGGACAACACTGGCGGGGCCTTGTCTGTCTTACAGGGTTATACAAGCAATATATGATTTTACTGAAGGAGAACTGTATAAAGACAAAGGGATCTACAAAGACACAAGAGACCTTCAGGAGGAGAAACTTTCTTTGTGAAAGTTGCTTGAAACAGAGTATCAATACACAATTAAAATGGTGAGTCATGTTCATAAATACTGGGATAAGCTTAAAAGTTAGAACTAAAATTTATTTTGATGTCTTGTCTCTTGATTTCATACTTTAAAAGTCAACCATGACATACTATCCAGCCCTGCTACTCAAACTAATCTTTAAAATCAAGGGAATGAGTAAGCTTTTTGCTTTTAGCAAATAATAAGCTCTCTTTTTAAATGGTTACCTACTCATATATTCAGTTGACTGAACTTCCCGGAGACAAAACATTAATATCATAATAAACAACAGAGAACATAATAAAATGGCAAGAGTTGAGAGTACAGAAATTATTTTGACTCAGAAGTCTCTGTTCTTAATTGCTTTGGAAGATTATAGGATTGGGAGAGAAGTCCTTGATTTTAATTAATTTTTTATTTTCCCAACTGATAGAAGTTCACTGAAAAAAAACATCCTGTCACTGATAGGTTTCCAGAGGGGAAATATAACAATTCATACTCATTTTACATTCATAGTACATAACAATGGTTGACATGCAGTAAATGACAAATTAAGAAAAAAATTCTCTTCATCTACATCTGTTTCATTATTAATGGTAATCTCCTTTTTTGTTGCTTAGTTTGTTTGTAGGCATTTTTTCTTTGTTTTCTTGTTTGCTTGTTTAGCTAACCAGAAAGCCTTCTATTTCTATTGCTGAATATTTGTATATCCAGTTTCAAGTCTGTTCTGCACTTGGCCCACAGTGGCCTTAGGTAAAAATCTTTGTACCAACTGTAAAGGAACAGAAACCTTGGCTTCCTGCTGTGTATGCTAATGTCCTAGCCAGTAGATAACATACATATCTACCTACTTTTGAAGATACTAAACTAAGACTTTGGTTCTGAATAGATATGTCAGCATAATCCTGCTTTTTGCAAACATTCTCCAAAGCTTTCTTTAGACTTCTGCTATGGGACAAAGGAAATAAAATTGAAGACATTGTCACAAAATGAAATTGTCAGCTTTGGTTAGCAGATGTATATTTCATCTCCTTGTGCCTGTCATTAGTAGCTCTTTGTCGGAGTAGAAAATGAGCTTCTATTCAAATGGCACTTTGGAAAGCGTGTAAATGTTATCTTTTAGGGGAATAAAAAGAGTTTTTGAGTCCAGTTTAAAATGAACACACTATTGTTATGAAAAAAGACTTCAGTAGTGGGGACATAATGACTGTAAGTCTGGTGCAAATTTATCATTATGAAAAAATGTACTCACTTTTCCCAATAATTCTCTTTCATTAAGGCAATCTTTGCCTGCTTTACTTTCATGAATCTACCCAGGTTCCCACTTCCACAATTCTTGTTCCCACAAGACAGCTCTGTAATGAGAGTGCAGTGTTTTTATTATTGCTTTTGTTAATCATGCTTCCTGCATCCTCCAAAGTGCTTCTCCTTCTAAACAGTGCCAGAGTTATTGGGAAATTAATCAATACTTGTTACCAGTCATGATCACAGTTGTTAATCACAGCTGTAATTACCAATTGATTAATTAGTGTGGTCTTGTTCAAAAGTCAGGAGTCATTAAATTTCCAGTACACATAACTTTAAATTCAACCCAATATCCACAAAGCTCTACAATTACATTTCAACCTACCATAATTTATTTTAAAATGTTTTTTATTAATAGCTTTTAATTATTACAGTATTTTCCAGTAACCCAAACGGAATTCTTAGTCTATACATAGTTTCTCATTGCATACCTACTCTAAACATAATTATTCAATGAAAACCTAACCTGCACATGTTTAGGGACCTTGCTTTGAATTACCCCTTCATTGTGATAAATGCCTTAGCTAATGAACAACATTTGGGTGTACTCCAGAAGCTGATACACTGAAATTATTTACTTTCTTCTGCTAGTGAATGCAATTTATATTAGCACAATATAATTTCATTGTATTAACTTAGGTACTGGCTTATTTTTACTGGACAGTGTATATCATCTAACTCCTAATTCATTGATCCTTTTTCTTCATAGTTCCAAGTAGAAGAAACTGAATCCATTGCTTGATGTTTTGACAGAGTGAAAGAAGCTAAGTTACCTGTTACAAGATAAATATATTTCCTTATGCTTTCTTATTACTTAGAAAATTTGTGGTATTTCCTGGTAAAATCAGCAGTCTGACTTCACTTTTAATACTGCGTTAAAATGAATTTGATTAAAAATCAAAGGTCAGTCAATTTAAAACACACACTGTTCTTTATTTGAGACAGTACAAACCCCAGGCAGCTATAAGAATACTAAACATAATCTACTCCACTTATCTCATAACTTGTGTGTGTATTTGGGTTTTGGAACACAATTTTATTTGGCAGGATGTACTCACCCCACTGCTTTTCTGCCCATGACATCTGTCTGCTATTCAGATAATTTTTCTTTCTCCTATTTGCTCTTCCTGTCCTCCTCTCTCCTTCATAATCAGCAGCTCCTTTCTGTCATCAGATGCAATTAGTGATCTTTTACCTGATTACCATATTCTTGGAAAGTTTAGGTATGAGAAACTGATATACCACAGGTCATAATCATCTTTTTTTCTGAAAGAATGTAGTATTTGAATATACCATCACCTATTGCACATTTCATATTTTATTATTCTCCAGCAAAGCACAAGGACTTTTCCTATCAGCTCCTATGACTTATCAGTGTCAGACAAGAATATTGGGGAAAATTAGTCCAATGTTTAAAATAGCATGCAGTGCCACCAGTCCTGCCAGTGATCAAGTGAAAATAATACCCTGCACATAGACATACCTGCCTGTCTTAATCACCCCGAGACATCCAAAAAGGTTGAGCTAATAAGTAAGTACAAAATATTCTCATGGAATATATTGCTGTAACAAATTTAAAAATCTTTTAAATGGAGCCAGAAAAAAATAATTATTTCACTATTTTATTTCATATGTTGTGTATTTCCCATGTGTTAAATACTATTTTATGATCTAATGAACACAAATATGTAATAAATTTGCTTCATACATATTAGTAATACTTAAGTGTTTTAGCAAGAGTAAAACACATATATTTAAGGTTGATTTAAAGATATTCAATTGTAGCTAGACTTTATCTTTTTATATGCATCTGCTCATATAAAAATATGCCTACTGACTGACACACTGCACCACTATGCTAGAGCTAGTGATTTTTTGGTTCCAGATGTAGTGTAGTTGCATTATCACACAGCATGGTTTTCTCTTACCTTCCAACTAGATAAAGCATAGAAGCAAAACTAGAAAGTATTGAAAACATAATGGCTGGATCCCTTGGATTTCTTAATAGAGTTACACATTATATCCATATTAAAAGCAAATAGCTTTAGCAAGGATAATGGTGTCTGACAAAGAATATCCATGGAATTAGAGGCTATTACCCAGTGACTGAACAGCTCTGTAATATCTCTACAAGTTCTGAACCTGGGCTATGTCTACTCTTCTCACTGGATCTCTGTTGTTGCTACTGATGTCCATCCTAAGTGCTGTCATTACAGATTGTAACTTGCTAAGCCATACAAATTTCAGTGCTTCTGAGAGCAGAATAATAAAGGTTATACACTGTTAAATGCATCACTGATTCAACTCCCATTTCCCTCAGTACAATTTTAAAGTGGATGCCCATTCAGCCTCACCAGGACAAATAAAAGGGGGTGTTTTCAAGCAATATCCATCTAAAGGATGAGATGTCATGGTCTCTTGGCAAGTCACTACTTTGACGGCAGAGCAGTTTGATTTGCAACAGTTATAAAACAGCTATTTCTGACCCTAGAGCACAACAGAGTTAATTATGGTAGTAAGCTGTTCAGAGCAACTAATTTATATTGTGATGCCTTAGTTGGCACAAGAAAGAAGAGATTTGTCAAAATGTATGAAGACAGCGACCCCAAACCCCACTTTACAAGAGTAAAAATCTTGTTTTGTTATGACAGAGACAGAATATAATCAAGGGAAGGTGCGTCTTCCTTGTCCTTAAGGCCATATTTTCAGTTCAGGCCAAACATGTCATGCAGAGTCTTTCAGAAAAAGAAAAATGTTGGGGTTTTTCTCGTTTCCACAAGAACTACAAGTTACAGAATGACAGCTTTTGGCTATGCTAGAGAAAACTTTCAAGGCTAACTGTGTAATAAATGAAGCGCCCAGTTTTTTACCTGCTGCTTAGTTCATCTCTTGTCATCAGTCTGTAGAGGTACTAGTGACTTAAGACAGATTTATTCATCATTCTTAAGCTGGTAACCCTCTTGAATTGTTAAATAAGAAAGAACTGTCATTGACAAGAATGCACAATTCATGTTTCTGTGCTTTACAATGGATTATTAGAGAAAACTGAATCTTGAAAGGCAGAGAAAAAATAAAAATACTGGGTTCTAGCAAAATTTTCAGCAACTCACTTTCTCCATCCCTGCTTCCACTTCACAGTTCCCACAAGAATTGTTGCCCACAAGTTAAGAAAAGTAATCTGAGCTGTATCAAGACATAACCAGGCTGAATCTGTGTGGTATTTACTAGGACTTTGTCTGGAAGTTTCCATGTTGCATCTTCAAGTAAGCTCCTTCAAGTTTGGATCACTATCTATTCTCTGTGTCTTCATTTGGTACCCATCTGACAGATGAGCACAGAAAAAGTGTATTCAGGACATTGAACTAAACATTTGCTTCTATTAGGTCATACCTATGAGATAACTGCAAATGTGAGATAAGAAAAATTAGTCGGTTCCTATTTACATTGCTACTATTTCAATTGTCTTTTTGTTCTCTTTATGTCAACTCTCCCTCTTCCCTTTCTTCTGTGACACAAGTCTAGATGTACTGTTCTTCTGGTCCTCAGCTATTCCTCACAGTACCATGTTGTGTATGATCCCAGTTCAAAGAACCAGAGTGACATTTTCTGCACATACATTATCTAGAGGTCTCAAGCCAATTTTTACCAATGAACAAAGCATCATAAACTTCAGTTTATGAACCAAGCTACCCTATTGGTCTTTTTTGATGTCTGCCTAGTAGAGTAAGTTATGGGAGAGAAAAACAGCTTCTCTAATTGTCCTCCTTAATAGCAATTTTTTTCAGAACAGTGGAATATCAGTAAAAAGTAAAGCTATTTTGTCACTATTATTTAACAGAGCATGACATTTTATGCTTTACTAATCTGTAAGACTCAGTTTTGGCAGAGCTCATCAACTCTATTTTATAAACAAAATGGACAATATAACTTATTTCATACAAGAGAACAAAGTATGCAGATTCCAAATTCTTGACCCCAGTTAGCAGCACAAAAATGTCATTATTAATAGAGAAAAATTAGGGCACAGATTTTGCTTCCATTTGAGAACACAGTCTAAGCAATGTATACACTGATTTAACATAAGTCTGATCATCTTCCTTTCACATTGATTCCAAGTGATTAATTGGATCTGTGAAAATGAGGCAAAGGTCACCCCTCTCACAGCTAAGCTGTCAAAGTCACTAACTGCTTTGATAAATATGGGCTCTGATGACTTCCTGAGGCTGTCTTCAGCCCATCAGATATTCTTATGCATATTTAAAAATTTAATTTAACTTCTCACATACTTTATATTTAATCTTGTCTGTTCCTACAAACAGGAGGAGGTAAACAGAATGAGAAGGAAATATTTTAGAAATAAATTCTCATAAATTTATATCAGAGAAGATTTCTCATGCTGTATTTTAAATCAGAGAGACTGAGGAAGATTTGCACACAAGAATTTGCAGTTTTAGAACATGTGGTTTGATTGTCTGTCCTGGTTTTGGCTGGGATAGAGTTATTTTTTTTTTTTTTACTAGATGGTACAGTGCTGTGTTTTGAATTTAATATGAGAATAATGTTGACAACACATTGATGTTTTAGTTGTTGTATGTTGTGCTTATTCTAAATCAAGGACTTTTCCATTTCCCAGGCTCGGACAAGAAGCAGATGCACAAGAAGTTGGGATGGAGCATAGCCAGGACAGCTGACCTGAACTTGCCAAAGGGATATTCCATAACATAGAGTGTCATGCCCAGTATATAAACTGGAGGACTTGTCTGGAAGGTGCTGATTGCTGCTCAGGGACAGTCAATGGAGGGTAAGCAGCTGCATTGTGCACCACTTGTTTCTCTCAGGTATTTTTTCTGCCTTTCTCTCCTTTCCTTTAGCATTATTACTATTATTTTAACTGTAATATTTTATTTTGTTTCAATTATTAAAGTTTTCTTATCTCAATGCACGAGATTTCCATTCTTCCAATTCTCCTCCCTGCCAGGGAAAAGTGGGGAGGGGACCAAGAGACGAGCAAGTGGCTGTGTGATACGTAGTTGCTGGCTAAGACAATGACACTGTCCTAAGGTGAGAAAAGGAAGTTTTATTAAGTCTGTTGCAGTTTCATAGACCTACAGAAATAAAAGCCATATAGTGGTTAAATTTGGAATAAATGCTGAAACACATAGTTAATATAATTTTGCCCTGACAAACGTTGCAACATCTGTACTGTCAGAGCTCTGACATCTGTAAGGATGTGCTTGGTATTCACACTATTGTGATTTATCTCACAGGAATAAAAATTTTGCCACTTGATTCCTGGAAAATTATTTCCAGTAAAACAGTAATCTTTAGAAACACAAAATCAGACATATGCAATCAGTGTGCTGTAAGCATAACTTGGAGACTGACTAAAGAAATAGAGAAAACCACTCCAATAAAACCTTCACAAGGATTAAATCATGACCAGGTAAGCATTTTTCCTTAGTAGGGCCTCTAAGACTCTCTGAGGCATGGTGAAAGGGCTCAGTGGATGCTCTTTTTCTCAATCTGATGGTAAAGAATGTTTCCAAGCCATAGGCATGGAAAACTGAACATTATGTGTGCCTTTATATGCTATCATGCTATCCTCCAGAAGGATCCCCTATAATATGTCTCTGTTCAACTCCTTTCTGACAGAATCCACTTAAACAGACAGCACAAATAGTCTGTCTGGGTTTTAACTTACGGAAGTTAGGGTGGATGATGGTAATTGTCTTACCAAGCTACTCCAAAACTGTATAGTTTGTACAAAACACAACCTCTTTCTTTCCTGCGAGGGAATAAATTTGGAATTATTTTTACAAGGTGTGCTTGCTTTTCAGCAGCTTCTGCTCTCTTCTCTGTGCACATGCTGTCATGCTAAAGCATGGCCAATTAATAATGTCTCTGGGAGAGGGAGGGTGGACTTTTCCAACTTCGTGAAATGGAATCTTTTCTGTAAAAAATTGGCAAGTACATCCCCCCTAAGAGAGAGCCATCTGTCACCTAAAAGCTTGTAGTAAGTATCAAAGCAGGCTATTGCAAATTTCTAAGGGATATGACATTATTAAATGAGACTGAAGAAGCCAATGACCTATGTGTCTGTATGCATGACATATCTGTCAAGGTCTTCCTTAGAAATGTTCTTATGTATTCTGTGAAACTCCCCATGAAAGAGCTGAGTGCTGTGTCTGCCACAGAGATTCTACTTGCTGCAAAAAATAAAGGAGGTAACATAGAATTCAGGAAGCATGTTTATTGCTGAAAAGATCTCTTTTAAAATCCAAAAGCACCAGAAAGCTAGTTTCTGCAACAGATGCAATCAAGTAAAGTCTGAACTCTATCAAACACTAACAAACTCCTATGAGGAATCAATATCTCCCAGTGAAAACAAAGTATTGGCAATATATTGCTGTATTAGTGCAGAAAATGGATATGTGGCCCAATATTTAATACCCGCTAGTTGAGACAAAAGTTTCCTATGCCTCTGTGCAGCTGTACTAACAAAAAGAATGTGATCTCACTATATTAATTTGCACAGTTTTTGTTCAGGTAGAAACTTCCATTTCCTGTTGTCTTGGTTGTATCTTCTGTAAGTGCTGGCCGCTGAAACTGAGGAAGCCTGAATAGATGAATATGTTAACTCTGACAAAAACAAATTGGAGTACAGGAAGGAATGGGACTCTCACATCCTTCACTCTTTTTCTCAACTACAGTTGACTTGCAGACAGTGCAGGGAACTAAGGGAACTGCAACCTCTCTCACCTGTATTTTCCAAGATAAGCTGGTGTTGAAAAGTAATTTGTGACCTTTGTGGTTCATAGTCTCCTGTGACAGGTCTATGAAATTTCCTGGGTAATGTTGAGCAATACTGTGTCTACAGGTCACTACTGTACAGTTCTTGGAATAGCCTATGCCATTCAGTTCAGCTGCATTCTTTAGCTACTCCAGGGAAATGTATTAGGATGACAGTCTGCTAAAGTTTCATTGAATACCGACACTTGCAAGAGATCATTGACTTGATTTCTGTCATGGAACTTGAAGTGATCCCTTTCTCATGTAAAATGTAAAATGAAAATAAAGACGGTAACAAAATTTATTTAAAAAAATAGTACATTACAATATTTTATCATGATATGGACATCAAAAAATATAAAAAGCCATTTTTAACCTTTTTCAAAGTTGAAGTATACAGTGTGCCTTCCTCTTTCTTTGTATTCACTTGACAAGCTATAGCTGAAATATCTTACACAGCCTGCCCTCAGAAAATAAGTATTAGCTGTAGACGCATGGCAGCTCATGAACTTCCACTCTTGTTTCATATCTGCAGGTTCAGTCTTTCAGAATCAGAAGTGATGATGACTGCGGTGCGGCTGACTTGTAATCTGGTTGTGTGGCAGCATGTGACATATTGCTTCATCAGGGACTCATAAGAGACCTTCTTTCTCTGCATGCTTCCCAGCAAGTGCTATAATCTGACCCCCTAGAAAAGCCCATCATACTTGCATCTTACTTATCATATCAACACATTTTCTGAAGCTTCACTTTTAAGTGCTGCCCAAGTCACATTCTGACAAATGGCCATATGTACAAAGAAAGCAGCAATCTCTGATAATAAGAAGCAAACTATTAATGCTTATTTTGTTATTCACTGTCACATCATTAATTACAATGAAATTTCCTTAGACATAATTCATGGTCAGCAACTAATATTTACTCCTATGGTAAAAAGCTTGATGACAGTATTAATAACACAATGTGTATTTTTTAAGGTCGCCCCCAAACTGCATCTCAGAGATGGTGTGCCTAGTTAAGGAAAGAGGAAGAGATGATAATGCAGAAAATCTTAGAGCAAGTGCTAATCCAGTTTTCAAAAGTAACCTCTCATTCTTGCTTGTGCATCGTAAAAACCCTCCAGTCAAATGAAATGCTCAACATGCAGAGATGCTAAAAGTTTTTCTCTAGTAATGTCACCCTCATATCTCAGTTTGCTCACCTGTAGCACAGACACAAGAAGTTGCCAGGCATACTGCAGTCAGTGGGATTGGTGAGCTCTCTATCTAAATGATAGTGGGTTTGTTGTCCCATCACATTGTTCTATTCTGTTTGAAAGTAATGACAAACCAAAGCCTACCTGAAAGAAATTACAAGCCCTTAAGGCTAAACAAGTCACCTGGGGCATACTCTATGTCTTTATGTAATTCTTTGTATCTGCATGCACATATACATAGCAGTTAGGTGCTCTGCTGCTCAAAGAAGACAAAAGTACATGGCTCTTTTTATACACAGGGCTCCGTGCAATTCCACATTATTCAATGAAAAGGATATAACTGAATGATAAAGGAGCAGCAGTCATTGCTCAAATCATTTATAACTCATTCATTCATCTTTATGTAGCGGGCTGTCAGGTTTTTTCCACTCACATGGAAGGAAAGGAAAACCAAGACTTGGTGCTTGCTCTTCCAAAGAACTGTGCAAACATTAACTAAAACCAGGTGGAAAATAATGACAGAAGGAAAAGGCCACACAAAAATTAAGTTTTAATACAACTTTAGATATAACTTGTTTCAAAGAAAGTCTAAGAAGATTAGAAAGACATTTTCACCAAGACCTCAATATGTTATCATTTACTCTCCTACAAAGTGATTGTAAATGCACATGAGAAATACTACTTTTATCTAGTGGCATTATGCTTTCACTTTGCATTGGTGTAAAGTAGCAAAGGACTAGACAATATTGAGTCCAGGTTATTAAGGACAACATTCTGAGAGATATGGTGAGTGGAAACATTATTTTAAAGAGAGATAAAACTGACCTGAATATCCTTCTAGTACCTAACACCCAGAAAAGAGGATGAATCCATAACAGGAAAGGTATTTTGTATCTTGTTTCTCTGTTGGTTTCAAACTCAAGCTGTACCAGAGAAGCTTGTAAGCAAATGTTTTCTTTAATAAAATGTCCAAGACTCATGAAAGAACTGTTGACAATTAAGCACCACAACTGGTCTCCCTCTTCAAACACACGTCAGAGAAGCAGAGAAATATGCAGGTTGCCACAGTTGGCAGAGAACCCTCTGTCATGTTTGTCTGGGGTTTTTTTTTCGCCTTTTTTTTTTTTTTTTGGTGTGTTTTTGTTTGGTTGGTTTTTTTTGGGTTTTTTTGTTTGTTTTTGGTTTTGTTGTTTGTTTTGGTTTTTTGTTTTTGTTTGTTTGTTTGTTTTTGGTTTTGTTTTTGTTTTTGTTCTTGTTCTTGTTTTTGTTTTTGTTTTTTTTGTGAGACCACTTCTGGCACCACCTTGGTCCAGATGGAATCATTCTCATAATTCCATGTGTTCAATTTTTCTATGACTTTCTTACTTTGGACAAAAGACAAGGTGGAATCAGTCTCTGAAGCATCTGGAGTATCATCTCATCAATAAAACTATTTCAATAACATGCCATAACTAGTCCTCAGATTCTTGAAGTTTGAAAATCTGAATCTAGCTTTAAGTCCAGCTGGCTGATCAGGCCATCATCTGTTAAAAAAATATATCTGGAGACAGAACCTTGGCTGTCAGAGTGACTTTCTCTGTTGTGTGCTTAGCAGTTCTGTGAAAATTAGCAGCTTTGCACAACTTCTCAGTACCAAATAGACTCTCAGGGTACCCCAGGGAAGCTGTTGAGTTTGTTAATATTATAGCATTGACAAAGACAGATAAACCTCTTTCATTCTTTTCTATTTTTGGCAACTAATTTAGAACACCATCTTCCAACTCTATGAATCATGCCTTCAAATATATTTCATATATACATCCACCTGTCTAGAAGAGGAAAGGGAATCTCTGGCTGGCCAATTTGGTGAGGCAGGCTTTAAACTGAAGGACTCAGGGTAGGGGTCCAAAGAGAAAATGCTCATGGCATCACATCCAACTGGGGAGTAAGCCAGACCAACCAGAGCAGTGACAAATGGTCCTCATCTGCCTCTTAAGATGAGATCCCGAAGTCAAACCACCTCAAGGGTGTGTATGGCTCTGGTGGAGCTCTTTGCACCCTTGCTGGGAAATCTGCACACTTGATTACCTCTCTGAAATGCCTATTAAGCAACACAGCATGGGAAATAAACAGGAAGAATTAGAGATCTGTGTGAGGTCACAGGGCCACAATCTCATTGCAGTTAGAGAGACATGGTGGGATAGCTCACATGACTGGAATCCTGTCATGCATGGTTTTATATTTTTTAGGAAAGACAGACCAGCAAGGAGAGGTAGTGGAACTCCTCTTTATGTGAGAGAGCAACTGAGCTCTATCAAGCTCTGCCTAAGGGTAGATGAAGAAGGAGTTGAGAAATTACGGGTAAGAATTCAGGGACAGGCAACATGGGCAACACTGCTGTGGGTGTTTGCTACAGGCCACCCTTCAGGAAGAGGAAATCAGAGCTCTACAGACAGCTGGAAGGAGCCTCTCAGTCACAGGCCCTGGTGCTCATGGGGAACTTCAGACACCCTGATCTCTGCTGGAAACACAGCTGGGCACACACTGCCCAGGTTCCTGCAGAGCATGGATGATAAATGACTTGGATGCAGGACTTGAAGGTATACTAACTAAACATGAACAAAAATAAATTGAGATGAGATGTTCACTCCCTTGAAGGTAAAGAGACCTTGACAAATTAGAGAGCTGGGCAATCAAGAGCCATGAGTAGTTTAACAAGGGCAAGTGCTGGATTCTGCACCTGGGATGAGGCAACCCCAGATGTATGTACAGACTGGGGAATGAGATGCTGGAGAGCAGCCCTGGGGAAAGGGTTCCTGGCTGATGGCAAACTGAGTATAAGACAGCAGTGCCCTGACAGCCAGGAGGGCCAAGTGTGTCCTGAGGTGCATCAGGCACAGCATCGCCAGTCAGGCGAGGGAAGGGGATTGTCCCGCTCTTCTCTGCACTGGGATGGCCTCACCTCGAGTCCTGGGGGCAGTTTTGGATGCCACTATTAAAAGATATTCAACTGTTAGAGAGTGTCCGGAGGAGGGCAACAAAGATGGTGAAGGGCCTTGACAGGAAGCTATCTGAGGAGCAATTGAGCTCAGTTGGTCTGTTCAGTGTGGAGAAAATGAAATTGAGAGGAGATCTCATCATAGTCTACAGTTTCCTCACAGTGGGGGAAGCTGAGGGGCAGGCACTGATCTCTTTTCTCTGGTGACTAGTGACAGGACTTGAGGAAATGGCATGAGGCTGTGTTAGGGGGGGTTTATGTTGGATTTTAGAAAATGGTTCTTCATCCAGAGGGTGGTTGGGCACTGGAACCAGCTCCCAAGGGAAGTGGTCACAGCACCAAGCCTGACAGAGTTCAAGAAGCATTAGGACAATGCTCTTAGACTCACGGTCTGGTTCTTGGGGTCATCCTTTGACAGGGTCAGAAGCTGGACTTCAATGATTCCTTGTGGGTCCTTCCAACTTGGGATATTCTATGATTCTGTGGTATTTCCTTTTAAAGTTAAAGAGTTCAAATAATTTTCTTTCTGAAAGTCAAATAAAACAGTGCAGAGGACACCACAAAACTGAGAGGGCAGAACTTCTTTTTTCAGAAATTTGGCTACAGGTGCATGTTCTGTGTTCAAAAGAAAGCTGTCACTGTTTAATGCAACTGTTTAAATAGCCTGTCCTAAATAGAGCAGAAGAGTCAGCAAACTTATGGTTGCACACGGCTCAGTCGGGCAAATGTCTGGAGCACATCTCTTATTTAACAAGGAAGGGTAGAACCATTCTACCATGTTCTGGCTGTTCAGATATGTGCTACAAGTGTTACAAGGCCCACTCAACTTACTATTTCCACATTCATATCATCTCCTATTATCTCTGCTCAATCACTGTGAGGCAGCCTAATCTATTCTTCACCATACAGACAATTTTTTTCTAACCACTAAATAGCATTTCCCATTTGGATTCTGATACCCAGCAATAGGTTAATTTGTTTAAAGACTGTTTCTTTAAAGACATACCCTACTAAAAAATGTCATTTTGGAGCCAGGGAGTTTAAATGCTTTCCCAGCCTGGAAGTTTAACCCATTGACTGTGTGTGTATGGGCTTATGTGTACCTACAATTACTATTTAAGTCAATGGCATAAATGACAATTGCAAAATATTGCAGAGAATTATGACATCATAACAATGGCTTTAAGATTCTTTTTACTGCTGAATTACTAGTAAAAATCCATTCATGAGCCCTAAGTTGGAAAGCACTTACACAGCTGCTGAATACCAAAGCAGTAGGGACTGATCTAGAACTAACCTGGTTTTACATTCATATTAGATAGTGGCTAGGTGGTGATAGTTACTGTGGTGTTCCTGGAAAATTCTCTGCAAAAACATAGTCGAACTATCATTTGTAGTAAAGAGGTAAATTAATAAAGGGACTGTTTTATTCCTTATTACCATACTTACCATATATTGGAGCTTTTTGAGAACTTGTACTTGCAGGTGTTAGTTAATTTGTCCTTGTACATCATCTCTCATTGACATCTGATGTTGCACCTCACTTTCAAAAGTGTCTGCAGCCTGTTTGGGTGCTCCTAAATCAACATGCAGTACCTTTAATGGATATACTAATATAAGCATAGAAACAAGCTTGTAAGGAGACCATATATAATGATGACTTTCTTAGGTCAGAACAGATATTTATTATAAATATAAGGAATGGCCAGTTTGCCATAACAGTGATGCTTTCATGGAAAATGTAGACCTCCATAAGATAACATTTACAGCAAAATTTGGAAATTGATCACTTCTCTATCAGGAAAAGCAAACCATAATATTTGTTTTGGGGATGGCCTACCTTCAGACTGTTCATTGATCTAAGTAGTTGCAGTGCCCCTGGGAAATCTCTGTTTCTGATCCCATTTCCAAACCTCCATGAAGAAGGACTTCCAGTTAGACTTACACAGCAACTCTGTTTAACATTTTGGGAAGAGGATATATTAGTGTTATCGATTCAAAATATAAATATAATTCTATGTTTCACAAGAATTTCTGGTACTTCAGTATTTCAGCTTGAGAGAGAGAATTTTAAATTTTATTTCTTAGCTGTCCTTAGCTGACTTAAACAAGAACTGAAGGAAACATTTGGAAACATGATTTAGAATTAAGTTCTGTGCTGGTCACAAAATGGGCACCTACTCTAATACCGGGCATGGTCAGCCTATAACTCATGGGTTGTAGGAGTTATATGATGTAACAGGAGGTCAACTAGGTCTACTTACCTGGCCCTTCACCTGCTCTTGAATGTCATTTTTCTTGAGATGGCCTTCTGGCAAAAGACTTTAAGCTAGTTAAGTGATTCTGATGGTGGCAGGCTGCTCCTGGCTGCCTTTTTCATCTTTCTGAGATGCATTTTTCATGTGCTACACACTTTCAAGGGCTCTGATAAGACTCTGGGAAAGAATGGTGGTGAAGAACAAGCCAGTTATCACAAGCAGAACCATGAACACTTCTGTCTGGCTTTAAAATTGCCTGTGGGCCAGAGAATAGCTGGAAGTGCAAACCATCCCTGTTGGAATAAGACACCAGTTATCCTTTTTCATAGGCCAGTTTTATGGCTATTTGTGTTCCAGCATTTAGGTATAGGATGTTCTTAAGCGTAATGCAAAAGAAGGTTCTAACAAGGAGAGGGTTGGTCTCTTCTCCCAAGTAACAAGTGACAAGAAATGGTCTCAAGTAGTGCCAGGAGATGTTTAAATTAGACATTAGAAAAAAATTCTTCTCTGAAAGGCAGTTAGGCACTGCAACAGGTTGCCAAGGGCAGTAGTTGAGTCACCATCTCTGGAAGTGTTCAAAAAACATATAGATATGGCAATTAAGGACACAGTTTAATGGTGGACTTGATTTATCCCCAAAAATTTACTGCCCATGTTGAATGATGAGACTCTGTGCAGCTAAAAAAGTAGTCAAACACGGGAATGTTCAGGCTTCATCAATGGAGCTATACAGTATGTTTCAACAAATAAATCTATTTCCAAGCAACTGAAGCCTAAAAGAAATCTATTTATGAGTTTTCAATTCTGTCTCGTACAAATAATTAAAAGTCCAATTAATTGCATTACAAGGACAGCATTGGTAAAATGTGTGTCTTATATATGTCACCTTGCCATCAGATATATCTCTGACACCAGGAGTGTAAACCTTTTCAAGAATGAAGTCAGCTGCTGTAGAAAAGTGACATCTGATTCTAGATGACTCTAGGGCAGGGGACATGGCAATACTTCTCTTACAGCACAGCAGTGGTTTTCCTGGCAAAAATCTTAAACCCAGTTAGTGATAAGAGACAAAATTTAATTTTTTTTTCCATGATGTCTTCCTCAGTTGTTATTAAACATATGGTTAGTTTACCACCAGAATCTAAATCATTAATTTCAGGCTGCTAATTGGTCTTCCCAGGCAGATCATACATTAGAAAGGACGGTTTTGTTTGAAAGATAGGTTTTTAATAACTTGTATAGGCCTTCAATCACATTGCCCATAAATGATTTTATAGTAATAATCAAGCAAACAGAAACTCCTGCTTGATTTTATAATTAAAATTTCTCTGAAGACTTTGCAGTAGATCACTTGCCTAAGGGTGCATTGCCTTATTTTGATTGCTTTTTGATGAGTAGAGAGTGAAAGAACTGACGCACTCTCCCAAGAAGCAAGACATTCTGGGAAAATGTTCTTCTTTCGTAGGGAAGATTTGCAAAAAACAGTGATCCACCTAAAACTCCTCCATTTTGACATTACTTTTAAAATATTTATCGTCAAAGAAAGCAAAGAATGCTCTGTTTTAAACTATATTTCAACCTTTCATTAGTTTTCCAGCTTTACATGATACTGTGTTAATAATATCTCCCATATGTTAAAATATTCTACTTCCTCTGAAAGGACTTCTGATATTTTATGTCTCTGTTGTAAAGTCAACCACAAAACAGAAGTAGAGTTGATAAAATAATCAAAATAAAGAATGACAACACTCAGAGGGAAATCTATAGGGCATCAGTTACCAGTTCTCAGAGATGAAGGGAGCAAGCACATGCTGTTGCACAGGTCAGATTGATCTGACTCGGGCTTGGTCAATCATACATTCTGAGGCCTTAGCACACAACCCAGAGGCACACTGGCCTTGATCTTTATTAACAAATGGAGGGAAACACGGTCTGGTAAAACACGACATGGAATTATTTAAAAAAATAGCAAGTTGCTGTTTCAAAAACAGGGAAAAGGAAGCCTGGTGGGAGACAGATGAAACTGTGCATCAGTTTAGGGGTGAACTGCTGAACTGGTTATATGAAGGGAAAAAGATCTGCCTTCTTTTTTCACAAAATTATCTTCCTGTAAGAAAGATGGAATTATTTTTGAAAGTCATCATGGCTGATAGCCACTTTTTAGAGTGCTGTGTTGATAAGCTCATTGGAACACATGTTCTTGTGAGCGTTGGGCAGGGACACAGCTAATTTGCTTTTTCAGAGCAGTGCAAAGTCACAAGGTGTTAAAGCAGCATTGCAAGAGGCATCTCATTTTTATTTGGCATGTGCTATAATGTGAATCTCTGCTTTCATATTGGATTCCTTGGAGTAGAACAAGAGAGTTTGAGGCACTGATTCATGCTCTTACCTGATTTCATGTCAGCTTGAGTCTCAAAAGGGTTGGAGGTTCAGCAAAAGCACAGGAGCACCAGTCAAAATGCTGTAGAAAGAAATAGCAAAGAAACAATAAAGAGTTGGAAAAAGGCAAGCAACACTTCTTCCTTAAAAAGGCCTTTAAAAGATAGAGTCAAGGACTTTTATGCTTCTCAAAATACCTCGTTCATTCAAGTAACAAAAATCCAAGCAATCAAAGGAAAAGTTAGCAGTGTAAAAATCACTCTCTGACGTATTTTTTAAAAAAAATTACCTGTTGCATTTCCTTTGGTGAATAGTGTGTTCAGAAATAGTTTGAAACAGCTGGTACAAGTGGAAATGAATACTTTTGCCTAGGCCACGAAAATGTTTGCTGCATGCATACACAATGGAAAAATCAGAGACAAATTTTATAATATAGCAGAACAATTTATCTGCCTTGTAGGCTCATAACTATTTGAACTGAGCATTTGTGAATGAGGCAACAGTCTGTAATCTCAGTCTCCTGCTATTTCATTCAGTAACAGTCAAGTTTTGGTGCTTATTTCCACAAGGAAGCTAATCTGTTAAGAATTTTATTCTTATATGAAAACGTATGCCTTTAATGAGCAAAAGACATGAAGGAGAATTTGGATTTTATCTTGAGACAGAACTGTGAGACAAGATCTACAAATGTGAAGTGCTCTTGTACCTGAAGTGCCATTGGGCTTCTCTTGTATGCCATGAATACGTTAAGCTGCTTACCTGTTACCATAATAAAAGTAAAAGGGACAGAAAGAGAAAATGAGAGAAAGGCCGGCAGGCAGGCACCTGATGCTATCTATACTAATGGCAACGGAAAGTGATCTAGCATTTGGGGTGCTTATTTAAATTAACTATGAGTGGTCTGAATGAAATAGTTTATTAATGTCCATGACAAATTGAGAGTTGTAGTGTTCAGCACAATGATTATAACACATTCAGGCTAAAAAAGTGAATTCTATCATATGCACAATGGAACCTATGAAGTTATAAATACAGCTGCATAAATGCTGGGTAGATGAGGATTTTTTTTTCTCAATAGAAAAAGTAGCTGATAGAGTAATCTGATTCTGAGTTAGAAGTTAATTTTGAGGGTGAGGTGCTAGGTTTATATTTTCTTAAATGAAAATTAGAAGAGGTGAACTACAGAAATACATAAACAGATGATCTTTCCTTTTTTCTTGTAACAGCTAGTTAGAAAATATAAAGGAAATGAGACTAGCCTGATGTTTTCTGTTATCACTGAATTTATGAGGATTAAATTATTCCTTCAGCTGAAAATAAGATCTTTCTGCATTTTAACCTCATCCTCTTACTTTTAATCTGCATTTTTCAGTTTTAACATGCAAGTAATTGCCTGTCACCGCTGAGTAGAGTAATATACAGAATGGAAAAACAGGTTCCCCTTATGGCAGAAAAGTAACAGTATTGTGACTGGACAATTTAACAATTTTTTTTAGGCTTAGTAGTTAACACCATGCTGAGACACTTGCACAGCGAGAAAGACATGGCTGCAGCAGGTTATAACTGGCATACAAAATGAAGCTTTTCTTTTGCAGTCTGCAGCCTTCAGATTACATTGTCATAATCAAACAACCAAAAGCAAGCCTGAACACTAGATTCTGCACCACAAGACAGCCTCCAAAACCAACCAGTTCCCCAGACTGCCTTTCATCAGCCTATTTTGATGAACATAGATCCAAAAAAAAGGAAAAAAGGGAAGGTGTTTTGATTTTTCACAGAATGTAAGGCAGTGGAGAGATCAAAGTCTACTTAACACAAATATTTACTGCAGTATGATAATAATATGACTTACCAGATCTTGTGATTTAAGTCATAAATTAATACAATATTACCGAAACATCTTTACCATAACCATATTACTTACAAAATCTGAAAGGCAAACAATAGAAGACTTCAGCAAAACCTTTCAAAATGCTGGAAACTTCTGCAGAGGGGATTGTCCAGACCTTCAGTTGTTCAAAGCACCAGGTTAATTAGTAATGCTCTAAGCAGGAAAAATCTATGCCACACACGAACATGGCTGTTGAAATCTTGAACAGCAGAAGTCCCCATATTTGTCCTATTTCAATTGATCATTTTCTTACCACATTCTCCAGAAGATAAAGACATGCCTGCTGTGCTTGAAAAGCCATTAATGTCATTCTTCAAAAATCAGGAGTGCAGTTAGAAAGTGTGAACATCTATGAGGAAACTCTCAGATGTTAAGAAGGTAATTTTTTTCTTATATTCGTATGCTTTAATAAGAAATTTTAAAAAAGGATTAATTTATCTTTATTTTTCTTTTTTGGACCTACACATTTTGATATTATGCTAAAATGTAGCAAGAACCAAGATGGTGAAAATAATAATCTCTTTTGCTATCTATAAAACCTCTGATTTTGGGTTCTAATCATACAATTGAAAGTGCAGGCATCTATTGCCTTGATTTTCATTATGATTAATTTTAGAATGGGTTTTTTTGATAAAACACTGAACAATGTATTAAATGAAAGATTTGTACCTCCTCCAAACACAGTTTTCATGTAAGTTACCTCCAACTGTGTTAATTTCAAATTGAGTTTAAGAAATCTATATTTGCAAATATTTTTCTCCATCTTCCTCTTCCTACCCCATTTGGATGTATTTGGATCATACCTGAAATTTCAAGCTACAAGGATTACAATTTTAAATATTTGTGTACCTCACTGAAGTTTTAAGGGAAATGCTAAACATATTCCTCCTTTTCAATGAACTAAAATTTCGTATGACAGAGCTAAATGCATTGAGCACAGAAACCCTGATTAAATCCTAACTGTAACACTAACCTAAGCAGTACTAACTTTCTCTTAATGGAAAGGGAACTTCAGCACAATCTCACAATAGGCCTATCTGCACAGGCCATCTGTGACAGACCATTGTCAGCCTCTTTTATAATGCCTCTTTCAAAGCAAAATCTAAAATATTCATATTAGTATGTGATAATGTGAAACAATGCATAGAAACTGTCAGAGTAAAATACAGGATTTGTTGCTTAATTATAATTGAATAACATTTACTGATTAGTAGAGCAGATTCATATTGGACACCATTAAATTTGAATAGCATAAGTGAGGTATCTATTGACAAGTTTCCATATATTGACAGCAGATATATTTTCCTAATAAAGACTATTTGTTTTCTCCGAATTCTAAATGCATCTCAGAAGTTTTACTCTGGTTTTCTTTTTCTTTTTAGAAAACTCCAAATAGTGAGGATATTTAGTGGAAAGTAGCAGTTTGCTCTCAAGAGAGCTGGTCAGTCTTCCTCTATTCGTACACTTCATTTACATCCATACTGGCACATTTACAGACACAAAAACAATCAGCATTTTGTTTTAAAGCAGAGCCACAAGAGGAAATCATTGCCCATTATTTCACCTACAATATTTCTAGTTGGGATTTTTCTTTTTTTTTTTAATGCTTAAATGTGAGAAAATAAACAAAAGATATTGCCACATATTTTAAAGTGTAAGCTTTTAAAAAGCATCATTATCTTTTTTTTCTCTCCAGTTACAGGAGCAGAACAGCCCACAGGTGCTGTGTAGGGTATTTTGCAGCCTCATTTATTTAGAAATTAATCTCACCTGGCAAACTAAAAACTATTTGCTATTCCCAGCAGTGATGACCTAAAAAGTCAGCATTAAACAGCATTTGTTAGACATTTTATAATGTAATCAGGCCTCTTTATTGATGCACGCGGCTGAGAAGGGCATAAAGGTTCTCCCAGAGAAAGTAGTGGAAACTCAGTTTCAGCAAATCACTTAAGCAGGTGCTTATTTAAATATGTGTTTCAATTTAAGCAGGTGCTTATATTCCATCAAAGTAAACTAGTCTCAAAATGTACTTCAGTGCTCTGTTAAAGCTGGGCTAGCACCTCTATTAAAGCCTAAATTTGCAAACACACACATTTCTGGCTTTTCTCTAAAGCCCTTTGAGAATTTCAGAGCCCCAGCTTAGGTGTTATGCATCTGCAATGAACAAGCACATTTCCTTCCTCCACATGAAATCTCAGTGGCTGATGAAGAAAATATAGTTTAATGTTAAAAAAGATAAATCAGAAGTAGCACCTTACCTCTTCCATATTAAAATTGTTATGTCAAAATGAGCTTTCATTCCTCTAGCAAGGTGAATAACCATGCTTGTGAGGAGGACCAATTGATTAGAAATGTAGCATTCTTACCGCTGAGGCATAACTGACAACAGTTTCCTCACTTCTTGTAAAGACCCCTCAAACTTTTTATAAGAGCCTGTGTCTCAGTCACATACCCTACCCAGATCTCATTGGCAGTAGTCACTTTTGCCCTGATAAAATAGCCCATTTCTTCAGTCATTTCAATCTAGAAAAATAGCTTGTTTATATAGGTTCTTAACCTCTGTGCTGGGTCAGAATTACCATATTTCATAACAAATGAAGAACTTTTGTTTACCAAATTCCCACTTCTAAATACTTCAGGTAAATTGATGGGAGTTATCCCTGAGTGGTAATGGTAGAATTAATACTGGTAAGAAAGTATAATAAATACGTATAGTGAGCCATGCCTCTGCTACAAGGAGTTTTGTGTATTTACATGTGAGTTACTGGATAAAGGAAAATTACATTTATGAAAGAAGTGTACAGATGGAGGAAAGAAAAGAAATGTCATTACAAAGTACAATTCTTTGAACAATTTTGTGCTAATAAAGAAATGTTTGGGGTTTTGGAGATGTGATTTGCACACTTGATTTTATTCCTGATGTCTCAATAATTTTTTCCATTTGAGTAATTTAACCTTCAATAATCAATGTGTGCATCTGGATAAAGACTACAGGGTCATCAGACATATAGATGTTAAAAAAGCAATAATCTGCCTCAGACCTCTTTCATCAAGGATTTTCATATACCCAAAAAGATAACATTTTTAATTTGTAGAGTATTTGGGGATTTTTGGAGATGAAAGGCAGCATTCAAATGTTAGCTATTACCATTGCAGGAGGCAATCTTTACTATCACAGTAGGGGCAATTTCTATAATTAGCGCCAGATAGCATTGCTACAGTTATTCATTTATATTACTGACAGGTCTGAAATTATCTTGTGGGGAAAAGTAGAAATTATTAGAGAACGTATTCCTGATTCTGATCCTTAATTAATTGAATGTACTATTCCTTAGAGACATATACTCTTTTACCTGAAATATTACAATAGTTACTGTTATGAATGACAGTGTGTTGGTCTTTATGTGTCATGGGACACTGAATATAATATCATACAATTTTTACTCTTACTTTCCTTTGAAATACCAGGTTCAAGCTGCTACTGACAGATCCACAACTGTGTTTCTGATCTGCTAAGCAAGGTGTGTTGATTTATGTAATAGTCATGATTACTGCAACATAATTGAGAGGCTTGAAAATGTTTAAGGTCATTTCACAAACTCAGTTTACTTTTTCATTACTTTTTGTTCAGAAGAGTGATGTATATGGATTTTATACTTGTATATTAAACTTGGCATTACAGTGTTCATTTACCTGCACTTTACAATATACAATTTATTTTAATACCAGAAATGCTCACCATGCTGAAGGAAAAATTCACTTATTCACTAAAGCACTGAAAAAACCTCAGTCTGACATAGTCAACCAGTAACAGAACTGCAGTAAAATTATCATAACTGGCAGCTTAAGGTTTTGCCATGTTTGTAGAGAACATTCAACACATTCAGCAAATATTATATTTACTGTGAAAAATAGTAACAGGGTCTCACAGCCAATTATTTTTGATAACCTGTAAGAATAAAATCCCATAGATGCCTTCCCATCTCTTGGCCCTATAACACTAACAACACTTAAACTATTTTGGTAGCAGCCCAGCACCAGATACTTGTGATCTGTAAGATAAATCTGTTTTTCATAGAATCATAGAATGGCCTGGGTTAGGAGAGACCTTAAAGATCATCTAGTTCCAAACTCCCTGCCGCGTACAGGGACATCTTTCCTTAGACCAGGTTGTTTAGAGCCCCATCCAACCTGGCCTTGAACACTTCCATATTGACATTTCTGAGCAGCACATGAATCAATATTAGGCATAGTATTCACTGTACTGTAGCGACAGCACAGATCCAAGCCAGAGGAAAATCTCAGGTGAACCTTTCCTATGAAATATGGGATTATTTCCTATTGCATTCCTGACAAATAATTTAAACTGCTTATATATTTGTCATAGAGTATTTTAAGATACAATTTATTTCAATTTTATGAAAACTGAAAATACAAATATGTGTGTGGCTTGTTTCAGTGAGGTTTGAAAAACCCACACTTTAATATATTTAACATACCAGATATTGGTAGATATGTAGTATTGATGTATATAAATATTGATAATATTTATAGAAGCTGAGGAAGTTCTATAAATCCATCTCTATCTATTGAGCTGTCTTTACAAGTTGAAGGACTGTTGCTTTGCAACCATTAGTTTGTCAAATTTGGCTGTCACTATGCCAGATGATAAAACTTCTCTGTTTTCTCATGAGACCTATTTTCCCATGTAAAGAAACTTTTTTTGTCAAGGTCTTAGACCATATATCTGTAAGAACACCCAAGCTAATCATCACTTCCAAAACTTCTATGACTGAAGCAGAGATTAGCCATTTCTCATTTAAAAGCACTAATGGAAATTTACCCATAATTTTCATTGGGTTTATCCTGGCTCTATGAACTTTTTGCCTGCTTACTTGTTTTTGTACTTCTGCAGATTCACTAGCACAATTTGCTTAACTTTTAACTCTGTATTCAGGCTTTGACTTAGTATGCAAGTATCATATCCATTTTTGCAAATCATTTACTTCACCATGACTCTGATGGTGTGCACATAGTGAAAGCAGGGGTCTTATGGCACCATAGATGTGTAAATAGATATGTTTCTGCCCTGTTATACGATACATGTGTACATGCATCCCAAAATACATCAGAAATCTATCCATATTGCATTTTAAAATAATTTCCAACAGGCTCTTTTATCACACTCTACTGTTTAAGGTTCATGATTCTCAGGTTTTTCTCTCCAATTGAAGCCACGTTTTTTTTATTTCTTTCATAAGCTTGTTATATTTATGTATGGCTCAGGAATTCTTAAGCTTCAGTTCATTATGCAGTGAAGATGGCAAAATTGTAGCACATACATTTCACAGACTGATTCTGAATTAAATTTCCATTCCTATTCCTAGGCTTTACAGGTGTCTTAATATACTTTGAGAGGGTTTGCAACTTCACAAAATCATCAGTAGCAGCGAATTTCATTAATAATATTACCCTTTGGTTCAGGTTATTAATGAGGATGTTTAATAAGAACAGGCACAAAATCCTGCATTACCCTGTTATTAATAACATTAATACATTTAATACTTGGAAACCACTCTGCTTTTTTTATGACATACTACATCTTCTCCATTAGACTGCTGTACTTCTCTTGTACAGCAAGCAATTGAATTTGGTACTGCATATTTTGATTTGTGCTAACACCCTTATACAGTAATCTTACTAATACGCCTCATATTTATTTATGTCATAAATCAAGCTGCCCTTGAATTCTTATTTTTTTGCAAAATATAGTTGCTTCTGTATCAGGAGTGGAGATTCTTTTTGAGTTGAGTTTTCTGCTGGCTTGGCAAAATTATAGTTTTTGCAAGGTACTGTAAGCATCTGCTTTCATGACTTATCCATTCTGACAAATGTTAAAAACACTTTGCTATGAAGTGTACCTAATTTTAAATTCAATTTTATTTTTTGTACTGTTATCTGTAACTTTGTTGCACTTTAAAGTATCTGGTAAGTTCCATAACAGTCAGTCTAACATGCATGTAGACAGCAAGCAAAGGTGCTTTCTTTTGCATTTAATGTTGCACCTTCAGTTTAAATCAGAGCTCCATGTAATTCTCAGAACAGTTAAAATATGTCTGCTTTCCACCATTATCACGGGAGTAAGCTGAAGCTCAAAGTGATTGAGAGCCTTGCAGAGAAGGATTTGGTGGCAATGGTTGGTTAAAAATTCACCATGAGCCGGCAGTGTGCACTCACAGACCAGAGAGCAAAACCAATCCTGGGCTGCATCCAAAGAAGCATGGCCAGCTGGTCAAAGGAGGTCACTCTCCCCCTCTACTCTACTCTACTCCAGGTGAGACTCCACCTGGAGTGCTGCATGCAGCTCTGGTGTCCCCAACATGAGAAAGACGTGGAACTGTGGGAGCAAGTCCAGAGGAGGCCGCTAGTTTGATAAGAGGACTGGAGCACCTCCCCTATGAAGACAGACAGAGAAAGTTGGGGCTGTTGGAGAAAAGAAGTTGGAAAAAGTTGGAGAGTTGGAGAAGAGAAGGCTGTGTGGAGACCTCGCAGCAGCCTTCTATACCTGAAGGGGGCCTACAGGGAAGCCAGAGAGGGACTCTTCATCAGGAACTATTGTGCTAGGACAAGGAGTAATGGGTACAAATTGCAAGAGGGAAAATTTAGGTTAGATATTAGGAAGAATTTTTTTACTGTGAGGAGGGTGAGACACTGGAACTAGTTGTCCAGGGAGGTTGGTGTTCCAACCCTGGCAGTGTTCAAAGCCAGGTTGGGTAAGGCCTTGAGCAACCTGGTCTAGTGGGAGGTGCCCCTGCCCATGGCAGTGGGGGTTAGAACTAGATGATCTTTTTGGTCCATTCCAACCCTTAACAGTCTATGATTCTGTGATACTGGGTGATGTGCCAAGAATCCTGTAGTGAGCTGGCAGTAAATCTGTTAAAATAACGGAGAAATCCTCCCAAATGCACACTGTATTTTTTGATCTTAAATGCTTAGTCTTTTGCAATGTTACTCCAGCTATTAACATTCATCCAACAAAACCTCTTCTCTGTATATGACACATCTGAGCATGTTAAACTATTTACTATGATTATGTGGTTTCAATTTTACAAATTTTTTTTGTGAAGTTATTTTAACCACTTTCTCAGTCACAGAAAGTTCTCAATATTTACCTGTAGAGCCTGTGATTTTCCAGAAAGTACAGCAATACTTGACCTCTGTGTAGCCACGTGATTTGTACTGTAGCATTGGTATGAGCAAAATGGAAGAAAGGCCAAAGGAATATGTTTACTTGTGCCATTCCTTGTAGCTGATTTAAGCCACTGCTTAAAAGAAGTTTATTCTCTTTCTGTATTAATGATGAGGAGCACTAGTTATGTGTGTGGTAGTGTTTGCATGATTGCAGCAAAGGTCACAGAATTGCTTCTACTCTTGAGTTTCTGGACTTGTCAGCTCATCCAAAAAGGCCCAGAAATAGGTAAAAATGGTGCTGTTTGGTAGCAGAGATGTTGGAAATGTTTTCAAAAGTGACTAGCAAGCCATGACTATGAGCATGCTGTGCAACAACCTCTACCTCTCTCCTAAGAGCTCTGTCTGTCACGGGAAGCTCTGCCAGCTCACCCAGCAGGTAGTTCAGGATCAATGGTTGTCTGCTGTTGGGGTCTGGTCTGCAATTCTCTGCCATTTTAGATATCAGCAATTGATTTCTGTCTTGCCAGAGCTAAAGAGTCCCATCAGATATTCAGTTGAAGGATTTCGTGCTGCTAGCTATTTACTTACAGAGTGCTGGGACATTTGGAGCTGACTGTGAGAATCTCTCTCTCCTTTAATGCTCTGAAGAGTCTAACTGTCACACACTGTAAATTCGGAATACTCATGCAGGCTGAGAGACCACCTTGGCATGAGTACAGGACAGGTTTACTTGTCCATGCTACGGAATGGAGTGAAATATTTTGTTGCAATTTTGTATGTGAGAAACTGTAATTATGACAAAGTAAAAACATGTTTAAGTAACACCATTAAACTCATACCTACTACATATGGACTAAAATCTATCAATAAAAATCTATATGTAAAATTATAAGACCTTATACCGTTTAATGTTATATGTTTACAAGTTCAGTATGAGTTTTATTAAGGAACTGGATGGCATTTTTCTTAATGATGTGAAATGCCTGAAATACCTCTGCTTATCAGCATTTTAAAAAGTAGTAACGCTCTATATCAGTCTCTCAAAAAATCAGTACTCTACATTTAAGAAACCTTCAGTTCACATGCAACAAAAAGCATATGGCATAACATTCATTGTATATTCCCTTGCCTTATTATAGCAAATTAATGTTAAAAGTGATCAGTTTAACTTCTACCTACTCAATATAAATTAAGACATTCATAAATTAATCCATATGGGACATACAGAAATCAGCATGACAACTGGGTGATCCAATGCAAACTTCATATTCAAATAAGTACAAAATCAGAATAGCTAAAAAGAGTTGTGTTACAGAATAAGAAACTGCACTTGTGTAAAAGAGGCCTTATACATTCCAAAGACTATATGTTAGAGAGGTTTTCTCTCATTACACCTCTTCAACCAATAGCAAACTCAGTTAATTCCTCATTGTTTCCTCATCACAAAAATGAAAATTACTAACTACTTTATCTTTGTAGTCCTGAATCTTGACCTTTTGAAAATAAAAACAAGATGCAAATTTCTGAAAACAAAATCTGTCTTATTTCAAAACACCATAAGCCTGTCTCTAAAGCAACTCAAAACAGATAAAAAGATAACACTTTAAAGACTGTTAGAAAGGCCCACCATTCCTACCTCTGTATAGGAACACTAACATCAACAAAGTTTTTGTTCTTTTCAGCATCAAGTCTTTGATTTCTCTGAGATTTTCAAATATTTTTGTGACAGGACTACAGAGAGAAATACTCTCCCAATTTATGTTTCCAGGGTTATTTTGTTTGTGTGTGCTGCAGGTTCAGTTTCATGTCTGACTGGGATTAGTGAACACCAGCCTTCTGAGAGGGGCATTAGGAACATCCCGCAAACTGAGTGGCAGATGGGAAAACAGTTTTTGGCAGCACTGGCTCTCTAATTACTGCAAGAAGAACTCAGCACCATGTCTCTGCCCCAGGCAGCTGTACTTTAATTTGCAATGGAAAAAATCCAATCAGATCTGTTTTTTCCCCCTCTCTTGACTTAATCCTGTCTTGTTTTATTTTTTAATGTGATCACATTATTTATTTGGTTTAATATTTCAAACTAAGTTTCTCTGGTTTTTTTTTCAAGCACTGACTGCCAAGAATTTCCCTCTGAAGGGATTACTTAGAGATTAGCCACTGCCAAGAACTTTCTTTTAGTATCATAGGATTATTTAGGAAAAAAAACAGTTATCATGTTCCATCATCAAGAATTGGGATTCCATGGGTAGATCAAACTGTTCAAGGTGTAAAGTTACAGAGTTACAGGGAAGACCCAAAGTGAGGGCAACAAGAAAGAAACTGATATTTCAGAGTAGTCAAAATGTAAATCTACTGCCTGGGCAGAAAGCATCAAACTCTCCAATTTATCACTTTAGATGTAAGTTAATGTACGTGTAAAAAGAACAAGAAGGCTTAGGCCTATGGCAAGTAGACATGCTGATGATTCCTTTCCCCAGTTCTAGCAACCATCAGAGTTCCCATGATCTCAATATGATTTCTTTTAGACATATCACATCTAAAAGACATGCAGTCAGCCAAAAGTTACACTTTAGTGTCCCCATGCATCCCAGAACCTTACTTGCAAATAAAAATGGCTCTTGCCATTTCCAAGTTTACCATGTGTGCTACTACCTTCTTGTCCTGGTTCTGGCCAGGACAAGGTTAATTTCTGCAGCAGCCAGGAGGGGACATGACCAGGACACAGAGGTTATTTTGTACCACCTCACATCTTTGTCAGGTCCAGGCTTCCCATGACTAACAGGGAATAATATATATATAATATTTTTGCTTTTAGAAAAGAACCATGACTCTTTCATTTAGGTACAGCAGTGGTTGCAGTTGAGGTGTTACGTGTAAAGGGACAAACAGAAGAACGTGTTAAGCTCTGATTTTCTTAGTATATTACATTGCAGAAGTAGAATTTATTGTGTAGACTCAATGTCTTTGCCAGTTGTTATATTCATGTGGATTCACAAAAGGCCAGATTCTAAGCACCCATCACCTGTGTAAACAAGCCCATCACAAGGCTTGTGATATGATAGCTCACAAAAATCTGAAGTTCAAACTCATTTTCTCTTAGAGAAAGTGACCATTTATGTTATGAGTTCACAATTATTATTTCACAATGTATTATGGGTTCACAAGGAGGCATCTGCTTTGCCCTCACAAAGCCTATTTTCTCCTAGAAAAGTAGGCTCAAAAAAGAAAAGTATGTGGTTAATAAATTTTGTGTTTGCCCTACAAAATAACATACAGTTTAACTTTCAATTAGGTAGATGAAATGTGTGTTTTCTTTAGTCTTTTCTTTTTTCAAAGAATCATGGAACTACAGCACTTTTACAGTTTTACAGCATTTTTACAGACAGTAGAGAAAGCAGACAGAAGACTCCTGCTACCCATTCTGGCTTCCATTCCACTTTCCTAGCCTTTTCACCAAACTGATTTCTATTAAAACACAATATTTCATCAAAAGCAGTTTGTCTAAACTGATTTTAACTTAGAAGGACAGCAAGAGCTCTCAGTGTTTGAGATATTAATATATCTAGGGCTTGAATAGCTTTGTTACTGCAATACCCAGAGAATTCTGAAGGAAGGCTTCACCCGTTCTGACCTACATATAAATAGACCTATACAAGCACTGACTGCAAGATAACAAGTATTTCTCATATTAATTCTCTATTAAGCAGTTTATACTAAATGAACAAAAAACATTTCTAGGGCTTATATATTAAAATAAAAGGTTTTTTTTTTTAATTTTAGACTAGAGATAGATATTTTATTTAAACTTGTTATTAGTTTCGGACCACTTCATTAACTATTATTGTTCTGTTTTACAAAGTGAAAACTGACTTAATTAAAGACAAAGCCAGGATACAATTAACATCTACAACAAAGCTGAAATTTGAAGTCCTGGAATACAGACTCAAGCATAGGCTAAAACCAGACTGAAGCATCAGCTAAAACAGGCTGAAAGTGTCCAAACAAATCTTGTGCCAAGTCACAGCTGATGGGCTAATTTCAGCTCAGTACAAAAAATATGAAAGCTTAATTTTCACCACCATTCTTAAATCCATATGTGTTCCTCTCTACATCAGATAAACTGCTAATGGGAATGGCCAATAGGCAGATTTATATTTTTCTCACCAGAGAAATATGTTTGCTAAAACAGAGCAACATAAAAATCACAGGGAAAAACCTTTTAAGTAACTGGAAGTTAAGACAATTAATTTTCTCTCATAAATAGGACTGTGCTGTATAAGAACCCAGTAGGAAATAATTTTGTCCCATATTAATTCCATTTCATAAATCATATGGTTGATGCCAATAATGTTACCTCTGTTGTTAAAACTAAAAATAATCTATTTGCAAAGCACATTCTGACAAGAAAATAGAAAAAAATTTGCTATTATTTATTGCACCATAACACCTTTCCAGCCATGAGAAATTAGGACTAAAACTCCATTATACTTTTTTAAAACCTTTGCTTGATGACCTTTCAAACAGTGTCAAAATATATCCCATGGCATTGATCTGCCTGCATGAAGTAACAATTCTTTCTGTTTCCTGCTCAGACTTGGTATTTTGCATTATTTGAAAGTCCTCAGCAGAAGTAAATGGGAGCAGGTCTGGGCTCATCTTATCAGTTCTGTAAATATTTGGGATGTGTGATGGTTGTTTAGTTTCATATAGATTGAAACAACGTTAAATATTAAAGAAAACAAGCAGTCTGTTTAAGCTCTGGCTCTTATGGTCTCTTTATAGTCTAGACATAAAAATTTACAGACCCTGAATCTAGGATTCCTGAATGAAGGAATAACATTTTCCTGAGAGACTACACAACATACTGTCCCATTCTTATGACACTGACCACTCATCACTGGTGAGGAAAAGGTAGAAGTTAGTGTATATCTGTTAACATCTGTTATATCTGTTTTATATGGGAGAACAAAATATACAGTTAATATCAATTCTTCACAGTCTTTCATGAGACCACTCCACCACTCATTCAGCATACGAAGTTAGATGTAGCACACAGTGTACCTAAGGTGTTATAACTGTACAACAGATGAAAAGGGCATTTACAGAGGCACTATCACCTCTTGAGTCTGACTAAGAGAAGAATTTTACACTGCCCTCCTAGAAAATTAACCAGCATTATACAGGATCAGGTGTGACATGCCCCGGGAACATGCAACATAATAAATGGCAGCCTTTGAGGTACCTGGAATTCATATTTGACAAGTATTGATTTACACAGAACTGTGAACCACATAGGCTTCCAGCTGGCAATTCCTGGCTGTTATCTCTCCCTCTGTACCAGAGATATCTATCACAAAGCCTGATAAGACAGTAGGAAGACTAAGGAAAAAAATGGTGTTGAATCCACAAATAATACTATGGACCACAGATAACTTTACTAAAAAGCTCAGAACAGAGGAATAATCTAAACCAAGTATTACCCACACTACAGTAATTCTAAATTTGCGCAGCAGTAAACGTGGTTTAAACTCAATGGAAAGAGTCTCTGACCTCTAAAGAAGCATGTTTGTGAGTGTGATTGGACCTGCTTCAAGACCAACATGTGATCACCCTACAAAGTCACCAAGCCAAAGTGCAATTTAAACTGTCACACAGCAAGACATGTATCAAATATATGAAATGTTATGTGGAATTTCAAAATTGCAAGTCCACTGACACCTTAAGAAAAACAAAATCCAGCCAAACAAAAAAAGGTAAACTTGAGTACTGGTCAAAAACCTTAATCCACATCACTGGAAAAAAACATTTTCAGATAACCTTAAGAATGTTCTTTCTTGAAGGCAGTGAAAAAATTATCACAGCCACTATGTAACAAAATGAAATTTCCTAAATTAGGAAATAACTAGCTCAAAAGAGATTTGAAGCTTCATATGCAGGAAGTATCTATTAAGTATCTGGCATACAGGCACATGCACACTCCAAGAGATCTGTGACAATACTGATACATACAGAAGGCCATTTTAAGAAGGAGAATATCCATGCAGAAGAGTGTGACATCTTCAAGAGAAATCTCAAAAAATTCTGATGTTCAACAATTAGAAAGACTGGGGGGGAAGAAATAATTGTAGTATTTGGAGATTTCTCTTTTGTAACTTTTGTTTCCAGTGTTATCAACTAGAACATAACTTGTCGCTTTTCTGTAGTTACACTAAGTTTTACATTAATTAAATTCCTTATTATGAGTGAGAGGTCTCAGGCAGATCAGAGAGATGTAGGTTTTGCAAGTATCAATGAATCTATCCTTTGGTGTGCAAGTCAGTTTAGATTTAGCATACCTTGGCAGAAGTATGGTATGGATAGATTCTGAAGTGCCATGAATTTAGGAGAATTGCATTGCCCACAGAATACAAATGACCATCAGTCACCTGCGCCGTAGCACAGAGACGTTGACAGACATTGCAGATGTGTAAGAAGGATGAGAGAAAAAAACTGTCTTTTTTATGCTGGCAAGAGACCACTCCTGTCCTCTTCTAGGGATGCTGAATATTGATAGGAAGAAATTTTTATGTCTTTTTTAGGTGTGTGTGCAGGAAAAGAGAAAAGTTACAAGGAATAAGGGAAATTTCTTTACTCAAAATAAAAATATTACATAAGATGCCTTCCATGAGGGATGCTTGTAAAAGCATGAAAATCTTTTTATTCAGTAATGGTTTCCTGGTGATTTTAAAGTTTCCCTTGGCTTCTTAATAGGCCACATTAAGTCTTAGGTGGTCAAAAGTACCGTAATGGAGTCTTTCCTTAAACCCTCTTGCATAATTAATCTACCTAAGAACTTATATATACTACTAGCAGTTCAGAGCCTGGGAAGAAAAATAGATTTTTTTTCCTCTAGGCATTTTTCCATGCCTAGAGGCATGGAAATTACCCTGGCATTTTTCATTACCCTGCTCCTTTTCCATTTTATATAAGATATTAATTTGTTAATAAATGTTTTGGGGTCTATTTCTTGATTCATATCTCTGCTTTGTACTGTTGGTCTAGTTAGGAAACATTTGAACATTTGTGGCAAGGAAAGAGTAGCTGAGAGTAACTTTAGATTGAATATAAGCCAATGATATAAAAATAAATTACACTCAAGTCAGACTGCAGTAAGTCTCTAGGAAATATAACAAACACTTTAAAGTAGAAGAAGGAAGAATGTGAAGGTGAAGAGAATCCCCCTTCACCTGGTAGAAGAGGGAAGTGTGTTAGACATTAAATGTGTATGTACACGTGTCTATCATTCTAAATAATTTGAGTTGCATACTGTATATTAAAAGTCAGAATAAGGAAAAGGAAACACAGAACTCTAAAATAAGCCTTACAGAAATATTATTTACTAAGCACAATACCCAGAAGTTCAGAAATAACTCAGCAAATGTTTCTTATATAATATTAAATTAAAATTTGTACATTTATACACACACGTACGAACTTTAATTATAAAAACTCAAAGGCTTTGATGGGAATTTGATCCATACCCTGAGTCATCCTCGATGAATAAGATCCATAGTAAATTCCCTTTTCTATCCCTTTTTTCCAGAGTATCAAACCGGTCTTTTTATTAGACACTGGGCAGTAACTAAGGACTACATAGAAAGCCAAACAAGTATTACTACCATCTTTCCAAAATAGTTTCTGTTAACCAGTACTTTGGATTCATAATCTATAGATCCTTTATAGACATGCTGAAACAAAGTTTATATCTAAAAATATCATAGGCCTCTATAAAGCATAAAGGTCACATATGCAAGTTATATATTATTAGCCAACTTTTAAAAAACAGATTGCCCTTTAAAATAGTAATATGGATTGTTGCCCATTTTTCGCTGTAAAATAGCTAGTTTTCTCTGTTAGACAGTTTCAAGGACGATTTCTGTAAACATAGCTATGTTGTTGTAAAAATTATCTTTTTACATTCCTTTCCCATGGACACAGATCCTTTTGCCCGACCGTTCTTGTAACCAATATAGTTAGAGACGGAAGTGTTAACTTTCTCCAATGATCTGTGATTTCTAAAAGTGTATATAAGAATTAAACGAAGGTGGGTTTCCCCCCTTTCCGCCCTTTGCTCTGAACACAGCTCGGACTCCGGCTCTCATTAATTCTGCGTCTTCGGCTGATAAACCAGGATAAGCCGTAATAACAGGCATCCCGGTAATAATGGATACTTCTGGCTGCAAGATTATTGGAAAATGGTCTTTATTTCATTTGGTACCCAGAAAATATGGGAGGTTTAGCATACAAATCTCTCAGTAGCTGTCAAAAAGCAATTGCTGTTGAAACATACCTTGTTGTGATTAGGCTTAAAAAACAACCAGTACTACCAGAACATATGTTTTCCCGCTCAAACCCCATGAACATCATTATTTGGAATTTTCATGATGCTGTAACTTCATACTTTGCTGAAGGAGAGGATGAATGAGAAATTTTGACCAATGTATGGTGAAGCATTTCAGTTTTATTTTGCACAGTCATGCAAAGGTCTTCAGTGAATATTAGTTATAGACAAGCAGGAATAAAATAATCTCTTGCAAAAGGAATCCTTTATGATTACCTGTTGCCCTTGGATTCCTTGCTTTGATGAAGTTTCCATTGAGGCTGATTCATTCGTCTGCAAATGATAACTTATAACAACATCATACCGGGTGCTTTGATGAAGTTTCCATTGAGGCTGATGTAACATGACATTGCTTAATGAATGTAAAACTTTTCCTTTCTATCAAGTGAGAAAATAAATTCCTCCATCTGTGAATTGCAGCACATCTATGTTACAGCTGTTTGTTGCATCACAATATATATTGAAATTTAGTATCAAGTATGTTGACAGTAGTTTCAAATGAAATTAAGGAGAAGAAATAGCACTTAGAATTAACTTTCTGTTTTCCCAAGACCTACTAGGCTCTACTATTCATGAAAATGCAGCCAAAACATTTTTATGATCGCAGGGGTTGAGACTGGCTGTTCATTAAATGGTTTTGTTACTGACTACATGTCATTTATCCAGTTAATGCTGACTGAGAAAGCAGATCATGCTATTTACCATAATAATCTCCTTTGGATTTTTCTATCTGCTGTAGACTACACTGTATTCTTCAGGTCTATACTAGTTTTCTAATTAGAATGCAGTCAAATAGTCCCATGTAAAATGCTAAACAGACTGTTTGATGATTGATCAAAAACTTACACTCTTTGAAAATTTGCTCACTTATAATGAAGCAGCCTGTGCAACATGAAATGCAAGAATTTCCAAATGTAGTTATGATTCATTTTGGCAGGTGATAAAAACTCTACAAGGATCTTTATTGTGCTATCCTCTTGCTCTTCTCTTTGTCTCTTCCAAATTCCTGCAATACCACTAATTTCTAAAATATTTCTTTTTAGGTATAACTAAAAATCATGTCCAAAGTCAAAACGGATCTGTTTAGAATTAAATATGAGACTGTAGGAAAGAAAGGTTGAATGTCTACTATTCAGAAGTTAACAGTGCTTTAAGGCTTACCTGTCTCAGCATGAATGGTTCAATAGGTGAATTTTTTCTCTTTTTATTGTCTTTAAAAACAAAATGCAATCAGTATCATAACTGATCTTGATCACGTTTGATGCCTGCCTGACATCTATTTCCCAGGCATTTGCATGTAGGGGTGACAGTAGTGGAAAGGAGCTTTCCATTTATGTTTCTCTTTGTAACAGTCATTAAGCTGACATTGTTTCTGCTTCCTGTTTCTTGGTGCTATATCACCGCAAATAATAAACATTAAACCTGCTCTCTTTTCTTAGAGGAATAAATCACTAAGCAGTCGGAAACTTTCTTCTATTTAGCTTTAAAATTATTTTTGTGAATACATAAAATTTAAGAGGATGAAACAATAGAGATTGGGCACTATTTAAGCAACAAAGACTGGCTGTCGAAGGCAGTGCATTGCAATGTATCATTCTGGAGTGTAAGCACTGCTGAATGGCACTGCTAGGAGAGGATATGATTCCTAGCACAGTATTAATATTATTTGATGTAATTCTGCAGTCAGGTATTCATTTGCAATTGAATATTATCCATGAATATTATCCTGATATTTATCCCTCAAACCTGTGCAAAGTCTCTTCAAAACTGTTTGAACTCTGCCTCCATTTTCCCAGTACTATCTGCAGTCTGCAGGATGCTACAGTTTCTACCAAGCAAAACATGGAAGATTACAAAAGAAGCAGGAAAGGGGAGAGTTATTGCTTCTGCTAACATCTGATAATAAAATTCAAAACAGTAAGCAATATTCACAGGTCCTCTAATTCATTCATTGGTGGAATAATCAGTGTGCTTATATTATTCTTCCTAAGTGCTTTTCTAACCTGTTTTTGATAGCATCTTGCAAAGAAGACTGCATGATTTCTCCAGACCATTTATTGCAAGTATTTCTTCCCTCAGAGTTAGGAAAAAAAAAAAATCTTCTACCTTGAAATACTGGCTACAGTTTAAGGACAGATAATTCTTTTCTCTCAGAACATTGTCTGACCACAATATCTTCACTCTTTTTTTCTTCTAGACTATTTTAAGACTTCTACTTTACATGTTGTGCTATTTTCTTTCAGACAAAACCAATATTTAGAGGCTCTAATTGGACTAAAAATACTACTGAAAGGTAATGGTTCTGGAAAATGAAGATTGGGAGGTTAAGAGAGCTGAACAAGAGAGTAGAAAAAAGATTGACCAACACAAACTATGCACAGGAAAATAGAATTGTGTGATAACAAACCTAGAATGGTTCCTTAACAGTGTTACACAAGTGCCCTCACCTTCCTTTAAATCTTATATAAAAATCAGTTTGATCAAAACCCCAGATTTGTTAAATCAATGCTATCTAATTACAACTGTATGATGAGGATTTCAAATTCCATTTTGTTTGATGTTAATTTTTTTTTTAGACCCCTAATAGACATGGAATAGAGATAAATAATTGCATGCAAAACAATTTTCTACCTTTCTTTAAAAAGAGTTTCTGATTTCAAATAACACCGTGTCTAATTATATTTTATATATATATAATATTAAGGATAGAAAATAATACTTAAGATTTTTATCCTATCTGCTTAATCAATATTTAACCCCAGTATCTCCTAATATTAGCGTAGTGCTTATTTTATATAGGACCTTTTCACAAATAATTTTACAGCTATGTGCTTCAAGCACTTGCAACAAAGAGAAAAGGAAAATATTTTTGGACTATTTTCCTAGAGGGATTATTTTTGACTGCCGTGACCTAAAATCTTTTGTAGAATTCTGTTAGTATGTAAAACTTGTCAAATTAAGACACTATTTTAATGTCATAGCAAAAAGCAGAAAACAGATATTTAGACATAATTATCTGGTACAGTTAGAGATGTCTTGGACATTTCTTTGAGACAATGAAAACAAAGTCACGTGTTATTATCGTCCCTTCAACTGAATTGAAGAGAAATTTCTGTCAATTTATGTCACCCATGTTCTACCAAATTGAAGATTAAAATCTCTAATTTTCGGAATATTTATATCCCATGCCTACAACTGCACTGGTAGCAAAATCTATTATTGTATAGGAATATGTATAAATATTGGTTCTTACAGAAAATGGTTTCAGACAAGGTACTTGGATCTTCTTTTACCTCTGCATGCATTTTGCAATTGCTTTTTTAAAGTTACCCCTTAATGTGTAACTACGAAATAGAAGAGTTTACTTATGATTTGGGGTGGATATTGCTGCAAGAAAGCAAAATTATCGCTTCTCACCTCTCTGAAAATTCTGGGTCATTGTTATACATGTCTCAGCTTGGTTTGTGAATATGAAAATATTGAAATTAAAGGAATCTTACACACAGAAAATGAGAAAAAGAAACTTTTTGAACTGTAGTTTCATGGCTGTTGCAAGATGAACTGCATGACTGGAGTATTTGAACCAAGGTTGCTCCAAATTGTATGGAAAGAAAGAAGCATTTGAGTCTGTTTCTATAAAATGATGAGTGTTCACAACAGGTAATTAGTTTATTTTATTTACATCATCAGTTTCTTAACTGTGAGATGTGCAACACACATGCTGTAGTTCTGCAATAAATTCTATAAAATTGGGGTCTTTGGAAGTTATCTTAGCAGACAGCTGGTGGGTGATTTAAGCATACACTAATGCAATTCCTGTGGGTTTGAGGCATTCTTCAGAATTGGCCTGGTGCCTTACTTCAGTTGTTCTGTTCAGGATTCTAATTCCCCATTAGGTAATGAAAGGCCTTAAATTCTGCAGAGATTTTAGATATTTCTTTTCTTTTGAAATAAACACATACCCCATCCATATCCTTATGCAAACATACTCAGAATATGAAAATCTAGACAGAAGGACTTGGCTTGAAAACTTGGTGAAAGGTGAATGTCATTGAGACATTATCACTGGATGAGAAGAGAAAAGGAGCACAAAGAAACAAAAAATATTTCAATCCAGCCTGAATTATCCATATGACTTTGTAGGGAAGATAAAAAACCCAAAACCCAATCAACCCACCAAAAGGCCCAACAAACAAAACAAAACAAAACAAAACAAAACAAACAAGCAAACAATAATAACTACAACAACAACAACAACAAAAAAAACCAAACAAAACCAAAACAAATATATAAAAATAATTTTTAAAAGCCCACCCTCCCAAAACCACCAAACAAAAAACCAACCAACTAAATAAAAACACACAAAAAATATAATAAAAAACCCAAACCCTGGGAATGGATTTTGGGACAGGATGTTGACTGGTATTTTGATGCTGGAAACCAAGTGAACTTTTTGATTTCTCTTCTGCTAAATAGCACTTGAATCCAAATGTCCAGCTGTGAATAATTTTCTCAAATGGTGGAAAGGTCAAGAACACCCCATGATAACTATCTTAGTCTAAGATTAAAGACTACTTCATAAATGAATTTCACTGGATTTCATTATAGCACACATTAAAGAATGCACAGTACCTCTGTTATGCACAGTGTAATGAGAAGAAACTTATAGAGGAAAAACACATGAGCTGAAGGATTACTCCTGGGCACTACAAGCATATGAGAAATAAAAGTGGAGGAAAGGTTCAAAGTTAGGAACAATTTGCTAGTCAGATAGCAGACAACCTGCTCAAGTCAGACAAACATGTTGGCCTAGACTGACAGTAGGATGCCATGAGTTTGGATTGACAGCTAAAGATGATTTAATGTAGCCTAAGAAATCTTTCTTGCCCAAGCTTGAGTCTTCTGTCAGTGCCCATCTTCATTTACTGAAGTGAGACACCAGTGACAGGGACATTACTGGTTAAAATCTAACACATCTATACAGCTCACTTTTGATCTTAACAAATAGCAGGAAACTCCAAGTTATAGGATCTTTTTACACCAAAGGTAACAAAGGACTGGTTTTTTTCTGTGAGCCAGTTGATTACCTTTCAATACAGATACACTTCTGTCCTGCAAAATTGTCTCAGAAGATGTTAAATTTATTTGCTATAGCTGACATGTCAAATACTTAATGTTCATGATCAATAATTATAGAAAATTGCACCTGAAAAAAATTTTACAGCAGCCTAATGTCTGAAATTAATTGGTAAAATGGTTTCCACTGAAAAGGCAAAAGTTTGTTTGAAATATCAGCTTGGCATTTTACTTCATTCTGCTGAAACACATATATTTAACATTACATGAACACAGAGTCAGCTGAATCATATCTGGCAGACCACACTGGTTCTACAGACCACTCAATATGAAATAAGTTGATGGGTTGCAGTGTACTTTGGCAGTACTGGTGGCATTCAAAATCCACTGGCCCTGTCTCTGTGAAATGGCCTTTCAGTATTTTCATCAGAGACCACATTCTCAGTGCTCAGTATTGTGATGCTGATAGCTGCTTTCCCTTCTGTTCCTCTCTGACACAAACTGCTATGTCACAGATGCTTGAAATTAGATGAAGGGATTACAAAATGAAGAAGAGGAAAATCAAAGCAATATGCATACACTTTAGTAGTATGCATTAATAACTGACAGAAGATATTGTTACCTTACTATAAAATAGATCAAATCTTAGCACACTTCTTACATTATATCACTGCTGTATGACTAATGTCCATGGCATATGTGAAGTAATGCCAATGATGTCATTTTTATATTTTGTTTTGTTTTATCAGAAAGACTTTAGTAATTAATATTTTCAATTGCAATACTTCTGAAAAGCTGAGGTTTCTATACATATATTAAAACATACACTCAGAGAAACAGTGAACAAAGTGCTAACAAACACCAAAAAGATTAACTGAAGCAGGACAACTGTGTAACCCATCAAAAATAAATCACACAATTTCTTAAATAGACATTTTAAATGGAATATAAAACACTGAAGTAGATGCCTTATAAAATCTTATGCTTAAAATGGAACTTGGGGAATGGAAAATATTGATTTGTGTACTATCTTCTTTCATATTACTAAAGCATATCAGTATTTCTGCTAAATGAGATATTGTGAGTAGTATAACAGTTTTACTTACATTGTCATTAGGCTTCAGACTTAACAACTCAATTACATCACAGCAGAAATTCACAAGGTCACAAAGTCCGTAAGCACAAACTCAGGAGGGCAATGAAATTAAGGATAATTTTTTTCAATTGTAAGTCTTAGCTTTTTAAACTCCCATGTGGCTAGCAGTGACTAATTTTAAAATAAGTGACCAAATGTAGCATCACTTTGTATGTTGCTTTTATTCTGAAAAATACTGTGCTCCGATGTTTCAAGTCACAGTATTTTTAGGAAGGAAATTCTAAGAAAGCAGAACATTTGACTAGCTATGTTGTTATAAGATTTTTCCATATGCTGAGTATTCATTCAGTTCAGATATGTCATCTTAAAAACTATTGTAAAATCAGAGATGACAGAGGTAGGGATAATAAGAATAACTCTGATGGTAAAGAGCTACCATACACGAATGATTAAATAAAGCATTTCAATTTGGAACAAAGACAGCTGTAATGGGTCATGTCCTAGATGTCTACAAATCATAAAAGGAAAGCAGAAAATGAAGACAGCAGCACAGGAACTAGAGGGCTGTCTGGGAAATTGTCAGGATATGGTTCCACTGAAAAGACAGAAAAGTGTTTTCTTGTGTGATATATACTAATCTGTGGAACTCCTCGTCCCGTGTTCCTAGGTTCCAGAAATCTATGTGAGCTGAAGATGGGATTAGAGAAATTTACTGAGAGTTCTCTTCCAGTAGCTCTTTAACACAGTGCAGATTCAACTTCTACTGAAACATCTCATAATAATTCCATAAAAATTAAACCCTGGGAACTGTCCAGATATACCAGGGTAATAATCTTTCTACTTAGGTCCTGATCTAATGAATCTTTCAAAGTATTTCCATAGCTAAAGAGTCAGCCTAATGAGTATGGCATTTCTTTGGTTCCATGGCCATGTAAAGCCAGTTGTTTGGTAGTAGTTCAGATTTACTCCACAGAGTATCTGGAAATTTAGCAATTTCATAATCTCTTCACGTTTTTCAAACTAGTTCATACATTTTTTTTTCTTCTAATAGTCATAGAAATAGAACCTTAGTGACTCCAGATATATTTCAGTCTACAGTTTAGTTAAGTATTTCTTAGATGAAATTAAAATAAATCTTCCATTTTTAGCCAGTGTGAATATTATTAAAAATATACTTCAGATGTAAAAGAAAATAGGTCAGATTAAATACAGGGCATAGACATGTTTGCTGGAGAAAGGCATATTCACATAATGACTCTACTGATCAGAAGAGCATTTAAAAATATCCATTTACAATGTGCCTGTATTTAAAATTAACCCAGCAATATCATCTTGAAAAATTAGCCTGTATACTGCCTTTTTTTTTTACACATTCTATTTAATGTGACATTTAAAGTAGAATAGTATCATATAGGGTTTCTGGCTTCACCATAATAAAATCCTTAATGAATTCAGAGGATGTCTCAGTTGGTTTAACTTAGTGCCTTTTTTTGGTCATACTTACATCTTCTGTAACATATTTTTCCTAAATGCATCCATATTCTTGCAGTCTCACTGCAGTACTTCCACTTGTATCGTGTAGAAGCAGAAGTGTTCCATGTCAGCTTGTTAACAGCCCTCATATCTGGAGGCTATTGTCATATACATGTTCCTAAAATACTTATGAGTTTGCAGCTTAGCTAAGTATACAAAAATAACTGGTATAATGTTTTTATTTTCTTTAAATAAAACTGACTTAATTAACTAAGTGAACAGCAGGGTTGACGGCAAAATATTATTTAAATGTGCTGATTCTATAATTTCCTAATTTCTTGTTAAGATGGTAAAATACTCAGGGTTCCTTGGGGCAAGAGCCATGTCTCTGTTTATTCTGTAAAATACTTCGTACAAGAGTAACCTCAAAAAAAAACTATTACAATTCTTCTCAAGCATTTTCTTCATTGTGTTTATACTGACGTTTTAAGAATATTTCATTCTCTCAGTCTTGGAGGTTTCCAGTAATTCACTTAGGAAAGAAACAGATGCACACAAATGCAGTGAGTGCCTGGGAGAGGACCTTGAACCTATGCAAAAAAAAAAGTGCCTTGAATTTTCAGAAGCCTGGCTTTTCCCAGTATAGTTAGGCAACCATACAACATTAATGCAGAAACAACTTTAGATATTAAGCAAATGAAAACACACGCTTAGCATGGCAAAAAACAAGCCTGTAAAATCATGTCCTACGGGATGCTGACAGGCAGCTGCTGGGCTACAGGAACCTGAAGGCCATGCTCGCTGGACCCTGGGTAAAGTATAAAAAACTCCATCTCTGCCTGAGTCCTTACTTTTGCATATACTGCTGGGATGTGTTGTCCTCAATTTGCATAAGAAACAAACAGAATGTTATAGACCTGCATATTCAGACAGCAATCTTGCGTAAAATCATGGAGCTCATGTAATATGAAACGTGGTTAATTTCTTTAGAATCACTTGTCTTAGAGAACTGGAATGATTCATCTCCTAACTCTGACATACCCTTCTATAACAACCTGGGCAGACGTTCTCTGTATCAATGTTATTCACATAAACAGTTGTTCCATTGATGTTTTGCAAAACATGGTGTCAGTTATAGAAGACCAGCAGAGGAAGAAATATTTTGTGTGCATGAGTATGTCTGTCTGTGCTTTTTATCTTCTTTCAAAGGTAACAAGACTCACATTACAGGAATCTTAAAAATAGCTGTCAAATACGTAAGTTCTTTCTATATTTGGTCACAATGCTCGAGGGTAACTTTTACATGTTTCATAGACTTGACCTGTCCTGTCAACACTGTTTGCTGCCTCCTGGTTCAGAGCTGTACAAGCACGTCTGGAAACTGCTGCATCTGCTACCTTAAACCTTGGGGTGGCACACAGTGATTATGTCATTCAGGCAGAAGAAACAAAGAATTAAATAGCATTTGGTTTGTATTTTTTTTATCCTTTTGAAGCAAATAATAGGAAAAAGGGGTCAGAAAATATTCAATTATATACTTTGTGAAAAGGAAAAAACCCTAAGCAATAATATTAATTGAAAGGCCTGATTTATGGCTTGTGTTGTCCACATCTCAAGTGGAAAAAGATTAAATGAGTAGAAATTTTGCCTGTAGCAACAGATTTTTGCAATTTTTTACTTTAAATGGTTCTTATAAATGGGGTATAGTTAGCAATAACATTTGTGAGATGTTTTAAATAAAAAGGTTTAAGTGCCATAACAATTTATCCACAGTCCCCAGAAAAATAAGTCATGTTCTCTTTTAGTCCCTGTGTCATTGTAAAAGTAACTTGTTTCTTCTTCATTAGTATATGAACATCTACTTCCTAGTTCCATAAATATCTTAAAAAGCAGAGAAGTAGTTTTAATATTGATTCAGTAAGAACTGAAGTAGAAGAACTTTTTCAAGATTACATTTGGTTTATGTGGCAAGGTTTTAGTAGCAAGCGTGCAGGGGGGCTACAAGGGTGCTTCAGTGCTCTCCTTGTGCTGGTCAGGGCCAGTTCCCACACTTAGGTCCCCAAAGCTGAGCCAATCAGTGATGCTGGTGGCACCTCTGTGATAACATATTTAAGAAAAGGTAAAAAATGCTGCACAGCAGCTGTGGGAGAAAGCAGTAAGAAAAATATGATATAAACAGCCCTGCAGACATGAAGTTAGTGGAGGAGAAGGAGGAGGTGCTTCAGGTGCCAGAGCAGAGATTCACCTGCAGCCTGTGCAGAAGACCATGGTGAGGCAGCTGTGCCCCTGCAGCCCATGCAGGTCCATGATGGAGCAAAGAAGCACACTGCAGTCCCTAGAGGATCCACACTGCAACAAGTCAACATGACCAGAATGAAGCTGAAGACCACATCAAAACAGGCTTTTGGAATCAATTACAGCCCATTGAGAGGAGGCAACACAGGAGATTTTCTGGCAGCAACCTTGGGCCAGAGAGCTTCCATGCTGGAACAGTCCACTGCTGATAAACAGTACTCCATGGAAAGCACTCATGCTAGAGCAATTCTTGAAGAAAGTTCCACATTGGATCAATTTGTGATTGACTGTATCCTGTAGGAAGGACTCCACACTGAAGCAGGGAAGAGCACGTGAAGGAAGGAATGGCAGAGAGTTATGAGCTGACTGTAGCCCTCATTCCCCATCCCACTGTGTCACTTGGGGCTTGAGGAGATAGAAGAGTTGGGAATAAAGGAGTGAAGTTGATCCTAGGGAGAAGAGGAAAAAAGTAGTTTTAGTTTTATCTTTGTTTCTCACAATCCTACTGTATATTTAAATGTCAATAAATTAAACTGATTTTCCCCAAGTCAAGTCTGTTTAGCCTGGGTAAGTGGTAACTGATTTCACTGTCCTTATCATGACTAATGAGCTTTTTTAAATTTTCTTCCCCTGACCTCTTGAGGGGGAGTGAAAGAGTGGCTTGGTGGGTGTCTGGCATCCAGCCAAGGTTAACCCACTACAAAGATAGAAAATTTATCTTTGTTTTCCTGAAGCAGAGTTTGGTGCTGTAAAAACTGGTCTTACTATTATTTTTATTTAGGCTAATACATCCCTCACCTGTTTACTTTTATTTAGTCTAAATAGACTATGCCCAGACTATGAACTGATTCATTTCATCCCATACCTCGACTGCTGTAGGTTACTGCATGTTATTGACTGTAAGAAAAAAGTGATTGACAATCATAGAACCAAGCCAGCACAGAGAAAGAGTCCCAAACGCCTAAATGGCACACAGCATGTCAGAAAGCTGACATCTCACACAGACTACGCAACACTGAAAAAAGCCTGTTCTCCAATTAAATCCTTCTCTGCCAGGAGGAACACCAAATATAAGTAGGAAGTGATCAGAATAGCTCATCAAAGGAGGGCCTGAGTCCCTCCTGTCGTTTGTATACATAGGAGATATGTCTCATTTTAGTTCTTACTCTAACAACTTGAAATCTCAATGCCTCTCTGTCAAATTGTTTTTAAAGTACAGCCTTACTAATTCCCTGTTTCTCATTATCTGTACAGCCTCTGTAAAAATAGTGCAGAAAATTTTCCTTATATCCCCAACACTTTTGTACAAGAATCATGATCTAATTAAAATCTGAAGAAATTAATTAACTCTCAAAGATAAATATTTTTTGAAAGTGAAATAAATCCTTTGGAAATGGATAGAAACAAGGATTTAAGCATTAAATTTTGACTAGTTATTACAAGGAGAACAATTTGATGTTTGTTCCTACCATAAACATTACCACGGTAGTCACCAAGGGGCAAGCAGTTAAGGCTCTTTTCACAGCCTGACAATGCTAATCTGAGAACAGAAGAGTATGACACATGGTATAGAGTGTTTCAACTAATGTTACTGCAGAGTGACTAGGCGGGCAGCAATTCCACAGAAAACAATCTAAGGATTGTAGTGTGGACTATGGGCCAACAATATCATGCTACTGCAAAGTCCAATAATCCCACTAGGAAGTTTATACAGAGATAATATATTACATGTATGAAGTAATGATTTGAACCCTCTCTATCCTTGTAAGGCTGACCTTTCCCTGACCCCTGTCTAATTCTGCATAACAGATTTTAAGAAGAAAGTAGATATGGAGAGAAAGAAAAGGTCATTGAAAATAATCACAAATACAGTAGCTGAATCTGTAATGAGAGAAATGGAATATGAGCCTATTGCTGAGTGTCAGATGACTGTACATAAAGAATTAAACAAGAGAGACTATGTCAGTGATAGATGTTCCAATGGTATGTATAGTGAGCACAAGTTTAGTCTGCTTGGAGACCATGAGAGGCTTCAAAGAGCAAGTAGAAGAATGTCTACATACAGGCCCTGCCTTATGACAGTGAGGAAAGACAGTGTTTTCCAAGGTGCTTACAATCTCTTTCCTATGATTTCTCTAACTTTCATAAAATTACTCCTTCCTATATTAATGCATTCCATTATTAACTTCTTTACTACACTGGTTTCCTCTGTATGCTAAAGACTATATTGGGTCATCACAGCACTGCCTATTGTGGTCCCAATGCGCATTAAGTTTTTCTCTGTCTTAGACATGCAAACTGAGTCTTGAAGAGATGATCTGGTTCTGCTTCAAGTTCTGCCTCTTGTTAAATCAATAAGTGATATGTTAACAAGCCACTTTTAAAGGAGAATTAGACTTCTTTAGTCTCTGTGCATCTGCACTAATACTCCATTTTTCATTTGCACATTTTGATGATTCAGTGCTTAAATATGTTACCATTGCTTTAGCCAAAGTGGCTTCTTATGCCAGACAAGTGTTGGTATACTAGTACTCTTCAGATAGATGTTAAGCCACACTCTGTTGAACCTCCTAATTGATTTGATGAAGCAACTGAAGTGCAGCTGCTGACTAAAAAGACAGTCAGCTTCTAAGAATACCCAGGAGAGGGCAATTCTCTTGCAAATGTGACTGCAATTAAAATTCTTTGATGTCTCTCTCTGTATTTTGACTTTATAGTTTGGGTTTTCAGGAGAACATTAGTAGTACTAAAAAGGTTTGACATCTCAAGCAGTCTGCATCCTTAGTCCATTGATCATTTCATTATCGGCAAATCTGTCTATTTGTGTGAGATATTAATGTTTTATCAGCTACCACATTAATAAACAAAACTGCTGGAATAATGAAAGACCAGCAAAGAAAAGAAATCCAAATAAGGAAATAAATCAAACCTAGATTTTCTATGAAGTTGAATAGCTCAAGATTTTATTACTTCACAGAGACTTTACATATCAAGACTAGCAGACAGAACAACATGGATACAGTTTTAGTGGGTATCTGATATAGACTTCCTAATCAGGAAAAAATGAAGAAAAAATAAATACTTTTTTAAAAGTTCTCCAGCTGAGTATTTGTTTGTGAGTCATCCAAATATTGAATGTTTTTCCTGGCAATTTCCACTGGAAATATGGTCAGTAGGCCAGCTGGATCAAAAATTAAATTTATCAAAGTTAATTTTTTTGCAGTAGGCATGGGTATATGAAGGGGAAATCATGCTTAACTGAATGGAATATAGAAGTGTTCTACATCAGATTACTCCCTAAATACACTAAATCTCTTAAATTTGTCCAAACCATAATCTGTGTGTTAAGTTAAAGTCAGTGTTTCTAAATTTTATCAGCAACCCTTTACCAGTGCCATCAGTGGTGTAGAAAGTTAATCTCCAATATGTTCATTGAGCTTTTACTTTTAAAAATAAAATCTGCATTATATCTTGAAATTTTAGATAAAAAAGCATAAATTATCTCTTCTGGTCTTTTGAATCTCAACTGGAGCAGTAAAGTTTTGTATCAATCTGACTGACAAATATGCAAAGCAATAATTTTAGGTAGAGCAGAAGGTTTTATTTCAATTTCTGAATTTATATTATACTTATTTTATCGATAGATCAGATGTGTTAAAAATAGCATTGATAAAAATATTTCTTGAAAGAAAAATAGTTTAAAAATATTATTCATATTTTATTAGTTATACGCCAGCATGAGCACAGTAGATATTCATTGAGATGAAGCTGGCCAAATACGCTGTGTATATTCTGTTTCACTTTCAGACAAGTCTGTAAGACTACTCAAATTTGATTCAAAGTGAATCACGGAGTCAAAAATCTCCCTACTTTTATTCATGTTCCAAGCAAAGTGGGAAGCATTTCAATTTATAATGGATTTTGTGAGCAATGGCCCACATCTTCATTTATTTTTTAACATGAGTCAGAATTTTGGTGGCTACATTTCTTGACAGAATTCTTTTAAAGATTCATGTACTTTAGTGCACTGAGAATTCTTCAGCTAAATCTGTGTCCTGCCTTGAATATTAAAAAAATTAGTCAATGGGTTATATATTAGAAGAATGTATTGGTAACTTTTAAAGAGGAGCTGCTTCAGTAATCGGTATTCTGTACTATGTGATGTCCTTCTAGGTAATATGACTCTGCCTCTGCTAATATATTTAAATACATACAAGAAGCCAGAGATCTTTTGAAAAGATCTGTCAGAGATCTTTTCAGTGGTTTACATGAAATGAACTAGTTCCTCAGGCATTCTCATAAAAATTGCTACAAAAAGTGACATCCTTATGAATGTGCACCACTGCTACTTAGAGCAGATCCCTGGAGGCTGAAAGTTCAGACAAATGGTGCTGCAGTTCAAATGAAGCCTTCAGTAATTCTGCCTGTTCTGTGGTGTTCAGCAAAGGAGTGCTTAGAACTCAGAGTTTTCAAGGTCATCAGTTTGACACCATCAAGACAGAATCGAAAGACAACATCCTACATACATAAGAAGTCACAATTTTAATGTCCTGTAGATATGGCAAATATTCTCAGTACCCTTCAGCCCTTCAAAATCTTTCTAAGATCTACATTAAAAATTTTGCTTATAATATTCCAGATAAAGAGATCAATATCAGCTAACGTGTACAAATTTAGTTGATAGCATCTCAGTGTCTTTGAGGTTTATTGGGTGCCCTACATACATACTTACATGATCTACTACTATCAACTGATGAATGTTAATATCCTCCTACTAAAAGTGTCATCTTACTTTAGGTTGTAATAGCTGTAGACTTACTCCTGTCTCTTATTTGACAGAGAGTTGGTTTCCTTGGTAAGAGCTTTTGCAATAATAGAAAATGCTAGGCATTACAAGCTGTGTTTTGAAAACAGTCTCTTTGAAAGCAGGTATCATTTATAGTGTTTTTTGCAAGGACTGACAAAAATTTAACATAAATGCCACATTAAGTTTTTGACTTGCCTTCTAAGAGATAGCTTATTTTATTTAGAATTACTCAGAATTTATTTAGAATTTTACTCATAATTACAGCTTCAGGCAGGCATTGTGTAGGTAAAGATGGCACATTTTTCTCTCAAGCACACCAGCAGTGATTTGTCATGGGCTCTATTAAAACCACCTGCCAGAAAACACAGTACAAAACTCTTGGCTGCATCTTGACTTCATCCTGCAACCTTATCTAATATTTCTGGTTCTGCATTCCCTCCACACCTGACTACCGCTCTTCAGAATCAGTTGTCGTGCCTTGATATATCACTGCAGTTTCTGAGAGAAGGCTGGTCATTCCCTTGACTAGTAGTGGTAACAGATAGCAAGCATCTGAAAGGATTGATCAAAGAGAATTTTCAGTGAAAGAAAGGAAGAGACTGACAGCATTTCACTGACTAGTTGTAGAGGTGGTGGTTATAAGACCTTCAGACTTGGCCTTAGAAAATACCATACCACAGAAATATCTATGACACAATGAACAGAAATCATTTCAGCATCTTCATTTCAGCACCTTCTTTCAACTTAAGTGTGTGTGCATGTATACAAGGGAGTAAACTGCTAGGAATTACACTTGTGTAGCAAAAAGGAAATCCAACTCTCATAAAGCAAAAGAAGGGTTGTGTTGTTTGCTTCCAAGCAAAGCTGGTGGAGGCATGAGTGTAAAAAGATCATTAAGAATGATACTTATCCACTCTTTCTTTCAGTACTAGATTAATCCTTATCTCCTTCTCTCAGTGCTAAATTAATCTTACGTAGTTGATGTTGTACTACTTGGGATGTAAGTTTACAAGTGGACTAAAGAATCACTGACCTACCTAACCTCTCCTGCTGAGTAAAGATCATTTGCCCTTTTCTTTACTACATGCTTTTTACTACATGCATATTTACTAAGGTAGTACCAGGAGTAAAACTAAAGTATATTTCTCTGCAGTTTCCGTCCTTGCCTGAAATTACAGTACAGCATTGCTGTGCTATTCGAGCCACTAAATAATAGTTATATACTATAAATGGCAAAATTTCCATGAGCGCTAATACGGTGTTCACACCATGTGGTTTCCTAAGATTATCTTCTTGGATTTTAGCAGACACTATACAACAAAGATTAGTAGCAATCTTATCTAGTATCAGTGTTCTAATGAAAGCCTCATGATTGTTTATGAACAGTTTCTTTCAAAACATTTTTTGCTTCTTGATTAACACTTATTCACATAAACACTGCAGCCGTATTACTCGTGTAAATAAATTATCAAAAAAGGTGTCTAATATGTGTCTAGAATTGCAAATCAGGCTGTTGAATTTCCAATCACTGGTTTTCAAAACTTCATAGAAAATGTTTTGGGGTTGTTTTCTTTTTTCTTGTATTGGCAGATTAAATCAGAGTGGAATTATAATACCTTTAAATTATTTCCCAAACTGGAAAGCCTAGTGTGTCCCATACTTAAAAAAAAAATCACCAACTCCCCCCCTCCCCACCTCTAGGCTTATTGCCAAGGATCATTCTACTCTGTAATTGGCTTCTCACATTTTTGCAGTTGCTGCAGACCAAATTAAAAGTAGCTGGCCACAAAAGGCAAATAACAGGGAGACCTGATGCCATTAGTAATCAGAGGTGATGATTAGTGAGAATGGCAGAGGAGACACTAAGGGCTAAGTGATTAAAGAGAGACACACAGACACTGAAATGTGGGCAATGTAGAAAAGAAAAAACTGGTAAAACCCAAGTGACAATAAAATATTTTGAGCCATAACATCTGTATATGAAGACCACCTTGTGATTAAAACCCCGTTAAATAAGTTGGAATTATTCTCACTGTTTCAAGTGCTTTCTTCTCCCATCCTCATTATTTTCTAAAATGTTTTCTTTTTTACCTGTTTCTTTTACTTACTTCCTTTCTTTTGACTTGTGAACCAGTGGGAAGTGTGAGATTGACAGATACTGTGCCTAAAGTCCGCATTAGTCTTTCCAATAGGCACAACATGATAAGTAACTGAACAAAGTCTGTCCTTGCTACTGCCTGCCAACCTGTTCCACCTGTGTTGCAGGCAAGTCAAATCTCTCAGAAAGTGCAAAAGTTCCTCTTGATCGGTCTAGCTAATTCTTTCGACCGCTGCTAAAGATGGCAGAGTATCTACTGTATGTATGGTAACAACTTCTGTGATGTCACTCGAGATCATCTGCTCCTTAACTTCCCCAGGCACCGAGGTCAGGTTGACAGGCCTGTAATTCTCTGGATCCTTCTTCTAGCCCTGCTTGAAGCTGGGCGCAATATTTGCTAACTTCCAGACAGCTGGGATCCCCTCAGTTAGACAGGACTGCCAAAAAATGATTGAATATGGGTAGAATGCTTATCCTGTAATGTTTTGATGCAGGTTGATGAACATGAAATTAAGATACCTTTGTTTTACAGGATTTGTTTTTTTGTTTGGGTTTTTTATTGTTGGTTTTTTTTTTTTGTTTATTCTCCTTATAGAAGATTACACATGAGTGGCTATTACCCGGGAAAATTAAGTATAACAATGGCAATTTATGTGATTGTATGAAAATCTAGATGTGAACTGTGATATACAGAAACTATAATAACATTAATGCTTTCAGAGACTCTCTCAGACTTTTTCTGGGAAAACAGAAAAAAATAAAGCAAAATACTCAGATTTGTAGCTTTTCCCAATAAATAATAACATTAAAATAGTTTAGAGTGTCACCATGGTGCTCATCTACGTTATGGATAACTGGAACAACTGAGATTCACAAAATCAACACATTCACAAAACACAGATTTCTTGCCTTCTTCATGAATCTTACAGACTGTGATAGACACAATTTTTGGAGAAGATATGCATAGCTGATAGTTTTTAAGTCTTGAAATAAACATCAAAAAGGTAAAATATACTGTAAGATTTAGATAAATAAATTTTTCCATGGCTAGACCTTTAGAAAATACACAAAAAAGAAAATATTCTTGATATATGATACCTCAGGGATGAACTCTATATTGGGAGCTTTCTAGGAGAAACTGTCTCATCCACTGGGATATTGATTTAAAAAAATCTTTCATAGTTAGCAGATAGCCAAAGATATTCTGGTCTGCCTTGTTTTACATGTTATCTCCTTCTCTTCTCTTGGCTTCTTTTAGCTTATCTTCTCTCCATTTGTTTTTGTTACTTTTAGTTCCCCTAACAAATAGTCAAAAATTTTTCTGTGATCTGATATTGAGGTCCCTCTCCCACACACCAACCTTTGCACTAACCAGTGTAGACACACAGAATGAAATATGTCCAAACAAGCCTTCTCCCAAGTGACATAGAAAGCCCAAAATAGCACCTGCCACTCTAGGTAAGATGATTAGATGCAAGTTATATGCATCATTGAAAATCATTAGCATAAAATCAATAGCTCTAGGAGATAATTACAGTTTTCACCACGACCTTGTCCATCATGGTACTTCATCCTTAAGGGTTGTTTAATTAAGGCATAAGAAGGATAGCTTTCCTTAGTGATTATGGATGAAATTTAACTGACATAGAGATATGGAAAGAATCCCTCTCCTCCATTCTCAAAAACCCTTTTCTTCTGTATTCTTGACTCCAGCTAAAGACCCTTAGAGAGCCCTGACAGTGTAATTGTGATTACAAACAGCTTCAACTTGTGGTAAGTAATATTTAGGAAATATTACTTTTGAATTGTAAAAATAGTGAAGCAATGGAATGAAAACTTGCCAGAAGGATGAGAAAGGATGGGAAATTTCCTTTGCTGGCTACCTTTAAGAATAAATTTGACCATTTATTATATAGTGTAGGTTTATCTATTTTGTAATGTTCAAGATGGGTGAACTGAATGACATCCTGGAGTCCCTTCAAATCCTGTCTTTGAACCATTTATCTTTAATAAATAAATACCTTTCTGTAATCTTCTAATCCAACTCCACTTTAGTTCTCTCACTGTGATTGCATTGTGCATCCATATATGTGAAAATCAAACCTGTCCTTCTCTAGCTTCCAGATTTATAAACTTCCCTTAGGATCAAAAATGCAGGCATTTTCCCATTTCCCTGTACACCAGAATTTGCAATAAAACCTCTGGATTTGGATCTTAGTTGAGACTTGATGATAATTTATTTACTGCTTGAGTTCAAAAGTTCTCCCTGATGTGGCTTTCTAAGGCCCTCTTCTCAGAACAGATGGACAATAACTAAGTTTAATTCAGACAACTAAGATACACGTTTATTTCTAGCCCTAAAACTAGGACAGATTCATTTTTTGCCATTGAAAAAGTCCCTTAAACTTCCTCACCTCCTCAATTTCCCCAGAAAATACAATTGACATTCACTATTTCATGGACATGATAGAGCATACTGTTAAGAGAAAAAACAGACTTTTTCAGCAGTATATTTGTTGTAACAGAGGATTTGTTGTTACCAGACTTCTAGAAAATTTTATCAATGAATGACACTTGAAAAGTTTATGGAACTTAAGAGCTTTGCAAAAGAGGAGCTACTATGAGACATCTAGAATTTTAGAGCAAAATTACCAAAATTGATAAAACATTTCAAGAGGTAATAGTTGAATACCAATTGGAAATTTAAAACTATAAAAACACAAGGAAATTTTAAACAACAACACTTGAAAACAGTTGGACAGTTGAAAAAAGCACCAGTTGAAACAGTTGAAACTATAGGCAATATTGGACTCAAAAGAAGGAATTTTTAAAGACCACAGCTGTTCCTCTCCATAGACAATTGTGAATTGAGGTGGGATGAAGCAGCTTGGGCTGGGAGACAAAGGAAATAGTAACTATTTCATTAATGTTACACTGTAGCATTTTTACAGAAGCATCATTTAAGATTTAGTAACTGATGGATAAAACTTGCTCAAGGGAATAATCTTAGAAAGGACAAAGGTAAGAACCCTCACTCTTAGTGCATAGAGGACAAAAATGACCCCAAGTCCCATAGATCAATTTTGGTTCTTGTGGTTCTCCTGAGATGAGAGCTCTGGAGGCAATGTTTCCCAAGAGCATAAGCCTGTGACTACATTAAAAAATGACTTCAGAAGCGATTTTCAGAAAAAATTTCTCATTCTTCTTTTAAATGGCTATTGTGCCTTTCTATCAGTATGGTCTGATTCCATAAGCTCTCAGAGGGAAGGGGTAGAAGCTGAGCTATAAGGTTCAAATTAAGGAAATAGAATTAAAAATATGCAATTTAGACATTATTTCAATTTTCACCAACTTTGTTGCCATTGTTTTAGAGATCATCCAAGTTGTTCAGCTGCATTTAAGTAAAAATATAGTTCTAAATGACAAGTATAGCATAAGTCTGGCTACTGCCTCCTTCTATTTAATGCAGGCTGTCACCAGTGAGGCTGATTTCCCTGCCCTGCTCTGTTTTTGCAATGAGGCTTAATAAATATTGACAGCAATTATACAGAAGTAAGAGTTTAAACCGGCCCTATTCAATGCCCAGAATGGACAAGACACATAACGAATATGCTACAACCATTAGAGAGAAGGCTGATTCTGAAAGATGGTTTGTCTCAGCTGAAGGTTAGGACACTTTAGATAGTTTCAGTACTGTGACACAATAAGTTCTTCTCTGAAACTCTCACCCTTGCCTGAACTCAAAATGTAGGCTTTACATTCTGGTTCATGACATCTAGAATATGAGCTGATATGTCCTGTACTGGGAGCAGCAGACTCTTTGCATTTCTGTGGATTCCTCCAGGTCCAGAAAATTCACAATCAGCCATGTATCTTTGTATACACTTTTTCCCAGAGACATGGTCTGGGTAGGAAAACCTACATGAGAAAGAGGGAAGGTATCTCAGTTCACCAGAAGCACTATTTTTAGGCATTTTTTGTATGGTTACATATATAGATGATAGTGCATATCATTTTTGAAAAGTAGTTACAGTTGCAAAAAGTTAATGAGGTCATTGTGCATGTATAATAGAGAGCTACATAGATGTTGGGTAATTTTCACATGCACTTTTATTGAATTCCTCTTAGGAACATTTAAATTAGGTAGACAACTGTACACGTTCTCTGAACTATCATAGCTTTATCAGTAATATATACATTTATATACATTATCAGTAATATGGAAAAAAACTTTAATCCTTAAGAACATTTTATAGCCATGAGGAAACATGCAACTGAGTGAAGTGGGATGTATAGAAACCTGGGGAACTGTTGGAGACTAAGTATCACTAAGCAGCACACATGATAATATAAATATAAAGTAATAAACCCAGCTGACCTTCAATTTACTGATAATTCAATCTGACAGGAATTTTCTGGTATGGCTGTCAAGATACCTGATTTACTTTAGGGAAAAATCCTGAACTCATGATTTAGGGCTTCATTGAATTTAGACTTATTATTAAACAAAGAGAGCAGGGAGGAGTAAGAACTCACTTTTATAGTTAACTGAGACACGGCTGATATTACCTAAAACCATGAATTATAGAAGTCATTAAAAAACAAACAGTGGGAGGCTTATTACTTGAATGCTCAAATAACCCAAGTAACAAAAGTTCATAACAAAGATAAAATAGTAACTAAACAAAGAAACTGAAAACAATGAGGAATGTCAAAAACAGGAGTCATTTTTCACAGGAAAGGCTGAAATAAAAAAAATCCTCCTATAGGAAAGCAGAAAAGTAAGAAATGCAAGCACTAAATCTGAAGAAATATCCACAAAAGTTATTGGCAAACTTTTTGAAGTCCTATGTCTGTAAGTGTATAAATTGCTTTCCTTGTAATTATAATGTTTGAGTGACAATTTTTACTGAGCATTTCTCAAATGAATTACATTTTCTAGCAGGTAGACAAATTTCACTTAAAAAAAAAAGCAATTCCTCATGTAGTGACATCTGAACAAGAAAGAAAATCCAGTTAAAATTGTTCAGTGGAAATATTTGTAAGGAGAAATGATCTGTCTGAAGGTAATTCTTATAATAATTCTTATAATAAATTTAATATTTTTAATCTGAATCTTAATTTTCTGAATACTATTCTATTCATAGAATACCTTTTACTTCTAATGAAGTGTTTGTTATAGCAGAATTTTTAATTATAAAGAACAAGAGAGAGAAGTTCTGATGTATGACTACATCTATTTCTCAGGGTCTAATTTTCATCCTCTGGATTTTGTTGAATCCCTCAGTAACTTTCCATTTCACTGACATTTTTCTGTTCTTACATCAGTCAACAGGGAGGAAAGTAAAGTTCTGTATGGCCCTGAAACTGTGTCAATGTACATGTTTCATAAAACTTAAGCAATATCCACACAGATACATGCATCTGTGTGTGTGTGTGTATATGTATATCTATATCTATTTGTATCTTACATAGTTGTGCATTACTTTAATACACATTTCATTGTTCCATGATCTGCCTTTACTCCCTAAACAAGAGTTAGGTATATGGATACATCTAGGTTTTCCCAGTGTTATTTGCCCTGTTCAAACAGAACAAAACACCTCAGTATGCATGCTATTTTATGGACCAGTAGACACCTCAGTAGTATGTATTTTGGGACAGTCTCTCACTGCAGCCTCTTCTAATGATCTAAAAGCCACAGGGATTTGTGTAGTATGCTAAACCTTTAAAACAAGCCAAATGCTGTGTCAGCACCTATTCTAGTTGTTCTCTTTAGTGCCATTAGATACACATGGTGAGATTTCATTCCCATCATGTTTTTAGTTTCAGCATTGCCTAAGGGGATTATAGAAACTAGTAGTGCCTGTGTGAGTCTTGTGGCTGAAAGAATATCCCTGAAATTGGCAATAATGGGTTATCTTTTTTTTTTTCCTGGCTACATTAAATAACACTTTGGTATTTAAACATAATTTACAATATGTAGATGCTGAGTGAGAGAGAAAGAGAGAATTTCACTCAGAGTGATTGCAAATGCAGACATAAATATAAGAATACAAAGATTACCATGCTACACCTTGCTCCTCCCTGATTTGAAATTTGTGGAAATTGTCAAATCTCAAGAACTGCATAGGCTTCTCCCAGACAGTAGCCCCTGAAACACGGGCATATTAATTTCTGAGAATGAAGGTATCTTGTATTCTTCATTGGCTTAAAAAAAAAGAAGATTGAATGAGAGTTTAGGATAACTTGGAATTGGCAAGATGGTACAAGACAAGATTTTATACTGCTTCTTCCTTTTTACAGCTTTTGTCATAGGTACCATTTAGCATGAATAGTGGTATCTCTGTTTATACTGTAAGCATAGAAACACCATTTAGTGGCATTTAAACAATCCAACTGGCCTTCTAATTTTTTTGTCACGAGAGATTGAGCATAATGTCAAAAAATAGCAAAAGGGATGATCTGATAACTGAAGCAGATATCTTCTGACTTTGGAAACACCTTCTTCAGACTTTACCAAAGATTTTGTGGTTGTATTTATTAAAGCCTAGGAACTGTTTTGGCATCTCCTTCTGTTTCATCTGTTTGGAAAACAGTAATTACAGAGATTCTATTTTAAATTTGTGCAATATGACAGGGAAAATGGGGGGGGATGTTCTCTGTGATTATGGCTCTTGTGTGAGGAAAATCAGAAATATATTCCAACTTTTTTTATTAGTATGTAACTTTGCTACACGGGCTAAATACATACTAACACCATATCTAGTGATTTACAACCTTAACCATTTTATTGATAGCCAAATGTTGCCAAAGGATAATCACTCTGGTCTATTTATTTCACCCCAGTTAAAACTTGAGCACTTTTCACACAAAGGACTAAGGTAGTTAGAACTAAGGTCATCTAAGGTATTTTTTTACCTCAGTTTAAGACTCATGATTTAAAAAAAAAAAAAAAGTCTTGAAACACAACTGAAATAGCTGTCAGTGGATCTTGAAAATGAAAGCATTTTATTTTTAAAAATTTCATCTTTTTATTTCTTGACATGGTAGATGAAAGAGTTGGGTCTAGATCTAGTATCTATTAAGAAAAAAGACTGTTCTCACTAGGTGCCTATTTCTGACTATTTTGCATTCTAACAAACCTGTGGCCACCTAGGATTTCACAACTGTCAATCTGCAGCACTTCATGGTCACCTGAAATTTCATTAACAGGAAGAAGAATCAGATCTTTGTGTTCTAAAATCACAAATAATTGTGACTGCATATAAAGAAATGACACTACTAAAGTTACAAATAGAGGAGCAAGAAAACAATGACAGATTTAAGGAGTTCTGTGTGCATGTAATCGTGGCTTGTGAGTAACAACACTAGCAAGACTCATTATTGAATGAAATAGAATTGTATATACTAATTATAATGTTGTAACAGAGAGCTTGAGATCTTAAAATGCCATTTAAGAGGAGGATTTGTCTTGCTTTTACTAATCCTAAGGCCTACAAAAAGGATTTGAATTTATTTTATTAAACACATTTATATATTTCAGACCAAAGCTATACTATTGCATAGTCAGGACATGTGATTTAAATCCTCTGACAGAGGGAATCAGCTATGGCAAAGAATCTTGATTTATCATTTTTGTGGTTAGGTAGGACAACCCACAAAATGAATGACAGTCAGAAACTTTCAAATTATGTCAAACATAATTTTGTTTTGCAAATCAGTTTTGTAATGCTTAATGAGCCCTCTGGTAAGCAACTATTGATTTAAATTAAATCAGAAAAGTTTACATGAAAATCAAAACTGAATTAATTGGCTGCTCACACATAACTTTTTTCTCTACTCGTACAAATAGTGATCAGAAAGAGAGAAAGAAAAAAGAGTGAGAAAAAGATGCAAGACACATTATACTTGCTTACAAGGCAACAAACATCTTGGTGTGTTTGTTGATATAAATCCCTTCCTTTTTTATAATTTACTATGTATTTTCTACACTAGCCACTTCCATATAACTTAACAAGGCCCTCAGATTGGAGGAGTGGTGCCCAGTCCAAATGACTGTGTGAATGAAATGGGCATGAAAAGACCAAACTGATTACAGAAAAATAGAAGAGGTTGCAGAGGACAGATGGATGGATGGATGGATGGACAGGTGGATGAATGTGTGGATGGATGGATGGATTGGTGGATGGATGGATGGATGGATGGATGCTCTAAGTTAATTTAAAAAAAAACCCCACAGCTAGCCTCTTTGTGGCCATGCATGAATTCATATTTCATATTTGTAAGGTGAAAGACAATAAAGCAGGAAGTCTTTGTATTGTCAGAACCATTCTCCAATTTCTACTCCATTTATTTAAGAAACAATCAAACCCATTCATTTATTTTTCTTGAACAGTCTTGTCTGTTCTGACCCTGAACAGTCCTGTCTATTTTCTGCACAATACACATGGTAAAACTTGATCTAGTCACAGAATATCTAAAACCAGAGTCTAAATGAACCCTATCACATTCAGTAATTTTAAATTTATAATCACTAATTCTGAATTTTTCCATTTAAATTCTTTTCTAAGAATGTAATTGTCCCAAAAGGGAGCATTTCTGCCTATAGCTAAAACTGAAAATTCTTGTCATGGTTTCTTGTGCTTCTGAACTGACAGTCCTAAGCAATGGATCCTCAGAATCACTACAACATTTTTTTCTAAGTAGCTATTTAGCAAGTGCCATGATCTAAAAATAGGACCTCTGCAGGTTATATATATATATCTATCTATCTATCTATATATATAGGATTACTTGATTTTATAAGCTATTTCCCTCCCCAGTCTTTTGCCTGACCATGCTAAAGTGGGTAACAATCAATTTTAGTTACCCTAGTGTGGTCTGAAAGTCAAATATGTTTTCCCTATAAAGTGTTTTCAAAACTATCAAATCTTGCCTTAAAGCAGCCATCTGGCTGCATCTTGCTGATTCTTTTTGGTCTGAGCTGATTTAAATTGATGATCAAGCTGCAACCTGCTTCACACTCCTGACTGCAGATATAAAGGAAAAGGATTAATTTTATTTTATTGATTTTTTTTATTTCTGGAGGAGGTTAAATTTTCACACACGTGATAAATTAATATTACATCTAATCACAGGTATGGCAGCACCTAAATACATGATTATTCAACCTAAAATTTCCCATGATTATGGGAATAGAATAAGTTAAAGGAAGGCCGGTCTGTCTTTTCTGTTTTCCTACTGTTTATATCACTAATTGATAACACATGTAAGGTTCTCCACCCCTAGAGGAGATACTAAAAGGCAGATAACTGGTTTAATCAAACACAAATTTTCATGCAACGCCTTGCACTGGTTTCATGGGCTGTTATATTAATTGCATCAAAAAGAAGCACATCTCAGAGTTAAGCTTTTTATACTTCGAGGAGTTTACTTTGAAGCATACTACCTTTGGTACACATTTTGTTCTTTGTTTCTTTGCCAGATAAAAATTAATCACGTATTCTCTAGACTATGCTGATGTTCAAAGAATCATCATTAAAGTCCCTAATAACATGGGTCCTAGTGCATGTCTCATTTCTTGCTAGAAAAAAAAACCACCAAAAAACGGAGACTATGATGATAAATTGACAAGATAACATTTGAATCTATAAATTTGTTTAAAAATCCCACATTTTAAACTTCAAGTATTTATTCAAATATTTACACTGTGGCTTGCATTTTGTCATGTAGCATATTTTTTGCAATATGAAAATTTGAAATTTTCTATACTATATTTTCGAAACACACACATCATCATAGAGCCTTAATTAAATCCTCCTTCTTATTTTTGTTACACTGAAAGACATTAAATACAAATTCAAGTCCCAATGAGCTTTATTTTGGCTATAGATTTGAATTTAGCCAAATCACGCTGTCTATAAACACATCAAATCACTATGCCACAACACAAAATGATAGATGAGAGGATTTCTTAAGAGCTTTTTCAAATAAAAACCTTATCCAGACAAGAAAAATGGGTGTATTTGCACTTATAGACTAGGAGATGCATGAAAGAACATACAATGTAATTATACCTTTTCCCACAGTAGCTTTGCAAAAGCATTTCATTCATGACTGTCATTGTCCTCTGTTTTTCTGCACCATGGCTCCCAAGCAGCTGGGCACCCCAATTCTGGCTTACTGAATGCGTCTTCAAAGCAAAAACTACCACTCATACTGAATGCTGCACAACAAAGGAGAGTAGTAGGAAAGGTCACAAAATTCATTTTCTCTAACGACATAAGTATGCATCCAAATATGAAAGAAGGCTGCATTTGTCTTGCTTCTTAGGTATTTTTAGTTGATTCTTTTCTTCCACCAAAAGGGCTAAATAATCACATCTCTAAACCATTCATGCTGAAAGGTCTTTAATAAATGCATACAGATGAGGGGACAAATGGCAGATAAGAGGTGTAGGAAAATATTTTTGAAGAAATACAATTTATTTTATAGTCTTTGAAAAGCATCTGACAGCAATCCACAATGCATGGCAAGCCTAAGCAGCAGTCTAAAGAGACCAAAGTGGTCCTGCAAATATGACTGGAAACACTGTAAACCTGTAAAGCTTAACCTTTAGCTGGTAGATTAAGTCCTGGTTCTAAAGTATAGTTGATTGCAGACCTTTAAAAGAATGTGGGTAAAAATGGTTCATTCACATCTTCACAAAAGTATGCAAACGTATTTGTAATTGCAATGGCAGGTGAAGAAACCTGAATGCTTTGATTTTTTAACAATGATAGAAAAAAAGTCTCTTAAAAGGCATTCCTTCATAAAGAAAAATCATATTTCAGAAGGGCTAAGATGTGTGTATCTGTTTCTCCTTGTATTAGGTTATGAATCAAATATGATTCCTGTCCCCCAGGGTTTTAGCATTCTTCTTTTTCTGTCAAAGAACTTTTTGGGGTTTGTTTGGGATTTTTTGTCATATAGAAACATAACATTCTATGATAGCCTACTGGATAGTAAAACCTGCAGGCATTTGTATAAGGATTTATTATCACCACACTGAAGATACTGTGTATTACTTGAGAAAGAAAAGAAGGTAAAGCAATTGAACTCTGGTTAGAATACATAAGAAGAAAGAATATGGGCTGGATTCAAAAGCAGTCAGTCAGTCTTCCCATTGTCACCTTGACTATTTCAGTCAAAAGTTTTTGCTTAGTACTGCCAAATGGCTTAACTCTGCACCGCTGCCAACAATCAGCTCCTTAGAAGGAGGCAGGGATATTAAGAAAACACATTTTAATAGAAATCAGGAACTGTTTATTCCTATAACCAGTAATTCATTGGCTTCCAATTTGCATTTTACACACACACAGACATACCCTGTGGGCAAGGGGCAGGCAGTAGTTGTCAGTTGGTGATAGACTGTGATTTGGAAGCATATTGTTTGCCAGCCTTTGAGTTTAAACCCCTAATAACAACAGCTTTTAATTCCTGGCTTATTACAAGTGGCAGTGTGTTGTGTTTGTCATTGGGCTTAGACCCCTTAGCAATGCTGCGAGATTTGCTGAGTGAGTTGGGGTTTTATTCTGCTTACTAGGTGTCTCTCAAGTCATCAGACAGATACTTCCTGGCACTGTTTCCTCAACAGGGATAATGAATCATGACAGTTCATCTCAGATTGCCCAGCTCAAACATTTAAATGTCTGCCACAATCTACCAATGAACCCATCTGAGTGCCATTGAGGATCAGTGGGAGAAACTTATTAATACACATGGGATTTGGCAGCATGTCAGGCTTAATATATCACAACAGCTAAGATAATACAGTTGTGCCTTCCCCTCCCCTGTCCTGTGCTGAGAGAACACCAGCAGTGTGATATCACAAGGGAGTGCAGAGGTGCCATCCTGCACCATTTGCAGTATCTCACTTTGTATTCATCCACTTCCTCATGTGGTATTCTGAAGTGTGCTCATTTTGTTCAGTAGAGAAGTTTTAAGCTTTGCAAGAAGCGAAATAAACTTTTTTTAAAGTATATTTCTGAGGTATTTAGGAAACCTATAGCTTTCTGATTAATAACTGTAATACTCATCTCATTCCCTCTTCTATGCTAGAACCATGATAGAACAACATGAGCTCATAACAAGCCTATAGCTCAATTTGCTAATGCAATTTTTTTTCAGTCAGAGAATCTTCAGTATTACTGACATGAAGTAGTCACAAATATAAATGTCCTTATATATAGTTCCAGCTGGCTACCTATTTTCTCCCAAAAGCCTTGAGAAGCAATTTGAGATAAAGACCTTTCCATTTTGGAAGAGCATTACTGTGTCTTTGCTGCTGTCTATATATGCTGTACTATGAACCACTACTAACAATTGAAGACACATGCTTTATTTCCAATTCAAATGAAAAAAAAAAAAACAACAAAAATCAGTTTTCTCTGAAGAAACTACTGTGACCAAATGAAATTCACTTCTTTTCCCTTACCATAGGGGTAATACCCAATAGAGAGAAATTTTTTATAACATTAACGTCTCTGGAGACACATAATAGGAAAGAAGCCATGTTCCATCTCATTTACTTATAGCAGTTAGGTGTTAAATTGCAGGTGAACTAAAATAGAATATAATTCTTTGGAAAAGACAGCAGAGAAAGGATTAGGAGACCTAACAGAACTGCTCTATGAGCTACTATTTTATGGCTCAGTATTAAAATAATTATCCCCATTATTGATCATCCTATCTGGTATGGGTATCCAAACAGCACCTAGTAATGTTCTTAGTTTTCTCCAGAGGATTACAACTTGGAGTGGATTTCTTTAAAATGTTATTCTCAGAAGGTTATGAAGAAAATATCTTCAATCAGCTTGCAATTCATTTTTTCCTACATCAGCAACAGTGCAAAAGCTGGAAAAACATTGTCAAAATGAGAAAATATTTGTGTAAGAGTCGTTTGCCATTATCAGCCCCTTCTTTCTGTCATTACTTCAATAGTCATAACTTTTATATTCAGAGACAGATGAGAAAGTGCCTTACTGCAGTGATAGTGTGTTTTGAAATAAAACTCTCATTTAACTCAGTTTATCTTGTATTGGTCCCTTTGCAGAGAAATTCAGATACATGTTAGGTAGATTCTTCTGGGAGGGAGATAAACCAGATTCTCTGTTTTGAGTATGCACCACATTTTCCACACCTTCCCAGAGACAGAAGAGTTGCAACCAAAAATTTATATTTTGAATAGTTCCAATCATTTCACTTGGTGAAGATAACTGATCCAGCAGAAAAGAGTAGATCTAGTCCCAGTAAGATTCCCAAACTGCCTGTAATGTTAGTGTAGGGGCCTCAACATCTTTTTGTGTCCACTGATTTACCACTACTGCGCTAAATTGCTGGCTACTGTAGATCTCACCACCAGGAGTTACTTTTTTACAACTCATAATAAGGTATAACGAACAGCTTCTGCCATCTCAGGGTTCCAGCTGCTCAAAGGAACGTTATCTTTCTCACAAGGAAGAAGGGTAGCTCTGTTAGGAGGGCAAAGGGAACAGTAATAAAAGGATTCCCAGCCTAGACTTGTATTTGAAAGCATTTGAAAGTTATTTCAACATATGGGAAACTTCACTGCCTTACTGAACTTTAGAATTAATTTCTATCTTTTTCCTTTACTTCTTTTTCCTCTTTCTTATTTCTCTTAGTTGTCTCCAGATTGCCTTGTTTTCTCAAAGAGCAGGACACTTCTGCCTGTTTTTCCTTTTCCACCTCACCCTGTGTGATCCTACAGAATGCTCATTATAGTTGAATCACTGTATTAACTGAAATATTTACACATTGTCTTGAAACATCAATGCTCCAGCAGTTTTTATTCCTAATCTAGTTCAAAACACTGTACATTTATGAATGTGCATTAATGTTATTCAGCTTCTTTTCTTGCAAACACTGAAAAAGGTCTCAGCTTCTATTCCAGAGTGTTCATTTACAACAATAAGACCCTACAGTAAGAAAGTATATCTTGAAATTCCTTTAAAGCCAACAGAAATATTTTTTAACAATTAATTGGTGCAACTTCATCAATATGACCCCTGACCAAAACCAACTAAATAGTTATACATTTTTAAAGAAGACAGGTTTTGTTTTCAATCACTGTTAAGAACAATAGAAGGGAATATATGAAAAGTAATTGGTAGTTAAGTTTACATGCAAGTAGCAGTCAAGCAGAGAAGATATTTGTCTCAGCACAATCAAAACATAAAGAAGCAAATCAATAGAGATTACTCTGTGAGACTAAACTAATTAAATTCTGTGTAAAGATAGATTAAAGTACACGTAACTCCATGTATAAAGGGCAAAGGCATGAGCAGATGCAAAGCTGGGATTCTCATCAACAGATCAACTGAGAAAAGATCAAAATCCACATATACCAACAATTATGCAGAAAGCTGACCAATTCAGCTACAAGATGGTGTGCTGGGGTCAATACACTGGCTTTAGTGTTTAAGCTATAAATTAATAAAGTAGTTCATAAGCAGGAAAATCTGAAGCAGGCAAATATTCAACACATATAAAATATACCATATGCATGTGTATATATGTACACATCTGTATGCATAGGTATCCTTCCCAATGGGAGTAATTATTTGGCTTTCAGAGCAGGATCCCATTGATTATTTGCTTCTTGCTATTGTAAATAAATCTGCATTTTATCAACCCATGATTGTATATACAGTATTGTTTCAAAATCTTTCAAATAGGTGATAGCTCCATTTTTTCCTACATCTTTTCACAAACTGATTCATTTCTACAGCTGTGTTACAAACCTGGTGGTCTACTTCATGTAAAAGAATTAGCTTGCCTTTTTAAATAAACCTATTACTACATGTAGAGTTATCAACAAGATTTTTAATGTCCTACTACTTCTCTATCTGCAGTTCCTTGCTCTAAAAACTGTGGTACTTCTTGTCCTTACCAGGTACCAGGCCCAGCATGTGTTCTGATTCTTCTTACTGGTCTGAGGCTGCTGTGTTCACTCTGACACTGCCACTCTCTTTTCCAGATCCATAAGTAAGCCTTTGTATGGCTTATCGCAGCTACCATTGCAGCATCACATCAGAATGGCTACACTGGTGAAAGTTATGAGCCACGACTCCTCATACATTCATACCTACAGAACAGGGCCATGATTTTTCAGAAACCTGAATGATAAAAGATTCCTTCCAAAAAAATAAAAAACCCACACAGCATTTCTGTGGTCCCAACCTATTTATGTATAAAATTATAAGGAGAATAAGCTCATTTTGGTATTCACTTAATTCCAGTATTTATATACCTCACTCATACTGCCTGATTACCATTCTGACAAGACACTATTATCTCTCCAGGAAGCAAGAACTTAGTTTCATATCCTAACAATGAACACTCAAAAACATTTAATTCAATTCTTCATTGAAACTAGAGAAAAGTTTGAATTATGTATGTGCCTTTAATCCATGGCCCCTTTGCTCTTCCAGTTCTGTCCCTATCTTACTCTTGTTTTCCTGTAGCATTTTGAATCAGAATGGATTATGCATAAGGGACCTTCAAGAACTGCAAGCTATTTGAGAATTTAAACAAAGTCCTCTAGCTTAATTAGCCTTCTTCTAAGGTGATAAATGCCATTTTTTGATGTTGCAAAGGAGGTTTATGACCATGCTAATAACTGACACTTAACCATACATTTCCTGAGCTACAGTAGTAAACATACCATTTCCCTGGCTCTCTAATATAACTAAGTGTTAACTCACAGTACAGACCCTGAAGGAAGTGTTAAGAGAGGAATAACAGCTTTGTTGTATTCCCATACTCAGGACACACAGCTAATGACTGTGAGTATGAAAGCTTGTTACAGCTTCTTCAAGACTGTAAACAGGGAACATCCTTAACTGAAAGAACACCTAAGAAATTCTTAACACTGCCACGCTGCTTGGAATGAAAATCTATCATGAGAAAGCAATTTTAAAAGCAGGGGGCAGATGAATAATTCAGTAAAAAATGTCAGTCACTGAACAGACAATGGAAGAACTGCTGCTTTTTTGTTTTCATTAGAGAGGAATGAATAGAGGTCACATCAGTCTTACACAAAATAGTAAACAGTTTTAGACAAATTAAAATGGGAACACTTTTGACCTAGTATCCAAATATAAGGACAACACATTTTATAGTGACAAAAATCTTTTTTGGATGACAGTTATCCTGGGAAGTTTTGGGCTACAAAAATTGTTGACATAAAACATTTACAGGCCTAAAAATACATACAAATCAGATTTACACAGCAATTGTTAAATAGAGGCTTTTGTTAGGAAAGCTTCACTCTATGTAACAAAATTAAACTAGTCAGGCTCAGTGTCTGTGTGTGCATGCATGCACAGAGCTACATGCATACTTATAGTGGAATGAGGGAAGGGGAAGAGAATGGAATTAATGATATACACTTAATTTTAATGCCGTGTTATTTTCCTTTATCTCATTTTTCAAATATTCTGCAATATGGAGAGGGGAGTTGATTTATCTATAGCTCTTTGCCATATATTTGCAATATATAGCTATGCTATACATATATACATATATATATAGCTTTGCTATGTATTTGCAATACAGACTACATTTTCTTAAAGTGACATTTCACAATATAGTTCTCTTATAGAAGAAATCAGAGAGAAATATATCCCATGGTTCCTCCCTCATAGCTTTATTTCTGATTCTGCTCCCTCTGACCTTTTCCAGATTGTTTGTCCTCCATCTTTGGGAATTTATCTTTCTAAAACTAAAGAGTGAGATGGGCCTGCAGAAAGAGGATGTATTATCAATTCTAGAAGTGAAAAGCATTCTGGTTATATTACTGCTGCCAAAATATTTTAACAAATGTGAGTGTTATTTTTACTTTTCCAGGGAATGTTTAATGAGCATCAAATATTCATAGAGAATAGACAATATTTAAATGACATCTTTAAAGGATTAGAAATGTGCAACTCTCTCATAGTGATGATTACTACATTAAGGCCTACAATATATTTTCATTAGGCACAAACTGTCTCCAAGGTAATAGCAAGAATAAAAGAACTTTCAGTGCTATTTGTAAGGAAGTTCATATCCAAACCTCTGTCTTCAGGATAAAAAATTTGTGTTCAGGAGTAGTAGATAAGATGCTAGATAAAATCAACTAACGTAATGCTTCCTAATGTAAAGGAAGTAAAGGTCCACTCAGCCTGTCATTCACCCCAGCCTATGTTCTGTTTGGGTAGCTTTCATCTTAGCCTCTCCCTCTGCAATTAAACAGCAGGTATTCTCATTCTCACTCATGATTTTATTCCAACTGTGTGAACACCGTTTAGAAATGGTAATGGTACAGGAAACCCAATGCAGAATGTGTGTTTATATAAAGTTTAAGATGTTAAGATAATACAAATATGTTTAAGATATCTTTCAGTAAAACAATGTGAAGAAAAGTGTGTTGTCAACCACTCCAACAAGAGGCATAGTAATTTCATTCCTTCTGCTTCTTCTCTTCTTTCTGTCAAACAGGTACTTTGAATACCTGTGGAATGTGCACACTGGGAAAGAACTGCCATGCTTCCAAGCACACAAAATGCTTAGACGTACAACTACAAAAATCAGAAGTCTAGGGGATGTAAGCTGTACTACTGAGAAACACAAACAAACTTGTTTATAGAATAAAAATCTCAATAATTGATACTAACTACTGAAGGATGCCATTCTCTCAATTTATATTTCTTCCTGTATTACCAAGTTTACTATTCTTTTTGTAATAAAGAAAGTAACAAGAAATCCCAATTGGGGTAATGTTGCCCTGATTTTTGCAGTCCTGGATGTTTTCATTTTCTGTAGCTAGTTTCTCACAGTTTTCTCTGTAAACATGGCTATGTTATTGTAATTGTATCTTATCATTACATTCCTTTCTCATGGACACAGAACTTTGATGGACATTTCCTTTGACCACTGTAATTGAGGGAGGAAGAACTTTTTTCCTCCAATGAACAGTAACTTCTAAATGGATATAAAAAATAAAGAAGGCGGGTCTTGCCCCCCCTTCCTTCCTTCTCTCTGATCCTGGTAACAGGTGTCTCTGACTCTTGCTTTTGTGTCGTTACTGCGACAGGGTAAAACTCTGTACCAAAGTTATGGTTGAGAAGTAACAAGTAAATTAGATACTTAAAATAATAGATTATCAAAACCAAAGTAGGTTTACAAAATACAAACTTCCCAAATACTTGACAATTATCTCCTCTAAGCTGAAGTTTCTAAGAAAACATCTTACAAAGTTCGTATTTCTTTTTTCTGTTTCTTTCTTACAAATCTAATCTAGAGGAAACACTGAGCTTCATGATAGCTAATTGTGACTTTGTCTTACTTAACCAGTGCTCAGTCACATTATTCTATGTCCTCCTCCATCATATCTGTGTGTTGCTAAAGTAAGGATAGTAATCTTTGATGCTTGTAAACATTTATTTTTAATGGGAGAAGGGAATGTTTGGTCTACTCAACTCATTTTATCTGCTTCACTTAAAAGAGGAGTTCGTAATGAATTTGGACTAGGAGGTTTAGTTGACAGGTTTTTTAATTGTTAGAACATGGGATAGAGATACCCTGGCTATCTTGGAAGTGTTTACTTTTGTCTGTTCAGTAAGCCAAAATTCTTAAAGCAATGAGGAAGAAGGTACAGTCTCCAAAATGCCCTGCCAAAGGGTTGATTTTGCTATTACTGGAAATGCTGAGAAAATTCCTGATAGGACTGAAACACGGAAGACCATTTAGCTGGGCTTTTTGTTTTGGTCTATTTTTATCTCAGCTGTCAGCGGGGAACAACACACAGCAAGGCCAGAGCTCTTGCCCAACAATATTCCATCTTCCTTCTAACATTGTGGGAGAGAAGAGTGAGAGTCCTGAAAACCCCTTTGGTAACTACTTGTTTTTTACAAGTGTGAGAGACAGTGAGTGGAAACAGAACAGGTGGGGAAAATTCCCCAGAGTAGTTTCTAAGTATATACTTCACTGACAAATTTTGTTTTACAAAACCAGGCAAGTCATTTTACAATACTTTTCTTTTCACCTGCTTCTGGTAACTTATCTGAGATCATACAGAGATTGCAATCACTTTGGAGAAACAACAGTGTTTTTTACCTCCCATGAGAAATAGAAGGGAAAGGTGAAGAAACAAAGAGATAGAGAAAAACTGATGGTTTCAAGAGACCGCAATAAGGATCTTTCTGTTCGAGCACATTTGTAAAAAATGAATTGTTTTTTTAGTTTCTCTACTTGACTATGGTTCTTGTTCTGTATTTCCAATCTATTCCTAATAGTGTAAAAACTTCAGGAACTAAGCATTATGCAGAGCAATAAAGATGAAGATATTTACCTTAATATCAGGAAGGTTATCTATGAAACACTAAAAGTTACAATTTTACTATCTGAAATATCCTACATTTATAGAGCCACTCGAACATATAAAAGTGAGACAAGGTATTTTCCAAGCCTGTATATGAAGGAGAGTGTCCTTTTTATTAGAGAGGTTCTTGTCTACCCTCTCAAATTCCACACCACATGAAAATCTTGGCAAGAGGAAAACAGATCTATAGTTGTCACATTAAGTAAAAAATGATACTGTAAGGACTTTGGTCAGAACAACCAATCAGGCATAACTAAAATACAGGTTTCTGCTACCCAAATAAAGTCTTTCCTTATGTACAAGTGTATATATACAGTTCTTAATTCAGATGTAAACATACAGCATCATCCTTCAACAAGCACAACGTACTAAGTGATGAGGCTTAGTGAGTAGGTTGGGCTTATGCTGAGATAGCCATGATTCTCTACCTCTTCAAGAGGAAGTTTCCAGTTTTAGAGCCCAGCTATCACTAACAACACTGTGTTTATTTTGAGATGCTCCAGGCTAATTATAGAGGATATTGGCTTTTGTAGGATGCATTGTGAGTCTTGCTACGTGCTGAGATTGTTGTGAGACTTTGATTAAGTGGACTTAAAATTTCAACCTCACAAAGAGAATAAAATAGTAAATTTTGAGTTTTTCTTTAACAAGCTTTAATTGTCTTTGAGTCAATAATTTACTTGCTAAATTATAAAGAGGTTGGTAAATTCCCTCAGTGGTCTACTCAGAATAGTGCAGTGTTATATACTGAGAAATTTGTAATACAAGGAGAGGAAAAAGGGATGGGCAAATGCATTCCAAGATAGGGAAACTATTGAATATTTACAGCTAAAACCAGAATATATATGTAATTGGGGGAAAGCAATGCTGAATTTCCCTATCAACCTTCTACTAAAAGCAGCTAACAAAAAACGTACACTAATCAGACTGATCCATGCAATGGGACAGAAACCTGGAATAATCATCAGAAGTACTGTCTCCTTTGTGCTAGGACCTGGCTTATAGTTCTGTCATTAACCTCCCATAGAGGTAGCTGGAGATATGACAGTTTCTCTCACCACCAGGCATTAAGTCATCATTCTGTAAACTATGTGAATTAGACCAAGAATCACAGATTGCTTGAATAGGGATTCAAAGCCTGAGTTATGCAACTCCCTCATCATAAGCCTACTGTTCTCCTACATTCTTTTGTAGTTTATGTTGGACTTCTAGCAGAATAAAAACACCCTGGTGACTCTCCAGGGACACAAGATCTCCTAGAAAAGTAAGATGGAAATACTGTCTGTTCATACTGTCCAATCCACACAGGTACTAGAGCCAGCTGGCACAGACAAGAAAATGGAATAAGCCTGCCAAAAAACCAGTTCTTCTGCAGCTGAAATGCTAAAAGGGATTTGATGGGAGACATGGAGTGAGAAGAAATTTGCTTTTTACTGTAGCGGCCTACTTGGCAGAAGCTACTGCTGTGGAAGTTCAGGGTTGGTGGGAAGAAAGCCAAGGCAATGCCCTCTGAACCTTCTCCCTCCAATATCTGAACTCCCCTCCCGAGCTGTGGCGAAACCCCATATTTCCCTTATGTTACCTGTATCCATACCTTAGGTGCCATATACGGCTGTGCCCTGGGAAGCTCGACCCTGCACTGGTCACTTTGAACTACGCAGTTTTCCATTGGGTGTTTCCTGGTCCCACCTCCCTCTAAAAGACCCGTGCAGGGATTCCTGGCTCTCTTTCTTCTGGGTTAATCCAGCCACCTGGATGTCTCCAGACTCCCTCCCTGAACCCTCACAACACAACACCGGATTTATAATAAAAAGGCTGTTATCCCAGAGAAGAGCCCTCTGTGTAGCCTTTCATTCTCGCCGACGCCAGAACATCACACCTGGGGTAACTCTCATTTCTAGAGGAGCCAGCAGAAATAGGTCATCTGCGGTAGCTAGAACTCCGTGCTTTGGGAGAGTTGTAAAACCATTGCAACTTGTCCTGGCAGGGATTTCGCTCGCATAAAGGACGCTGTTGCTACCTCGAGAGCTTCGGGATAAGCGTCTTTATTTTATCTTTATCTGTTTATCAAGCAGGGTTAATTATGCTGAAAGTGTTACTTCATACTTTCAGAGATACTTTCTTGCTTTCCTAAACCATGAACCAGTTCTAACTACAAATAAGAGCTGAAAAGCAATACTTGCCTCTGACAGTTTGCTCACATTTTTAGAGAACATCTGTGATAGGGGTGCTATTTTAACTTGGATATTTTTGAAGAACATATTTCATTACCCTTGGGTTATGGCAGTTTCTAGTTCAAATAACCCCAGATTGCACTGCAGCTATCTCACCTCTAAACTGTGCTATTTAGCTCAAGCATGGGAAACTGGGCAAATTTGATATTGCTACACAGTGATCCAATGCAGGTGAAAAAGAAGGCTTTTGCTATTTTACTGGTGTTGCAAATGCTTTTGACCTATCTCATTCATTGATGTCATCTCATAAATGATTGCAGAGAAAAATTATACCTAAAAATGACTACATAACTTTTGAGTATAATGGAGACACGGAATGGATTTTTCTAATTCTTCTGGGCATACCAAAAGGTCTAATCAAATCACTTGAACAGCTCCCTCAGGCATGATGTGAAGGCCAATAGTATTACTCTGCATATACAGGTTCTAGTCTGTTAACCTCCACTCATCTATTTTGGATTTCTGTTTATATTGGTATTACTGGCAAGTTGCTAAAGTGAGAATCACCTTATGATACTGGAGGATGTGTATGTCTCTGACATGACCATTATAGACTGTTACGATATAATACAGATCCCAGAAGATCTCAACGCTTCCAGCAGCACAATTGAGAATGAAAATATTAATGTTTATCATCCAGCCTGTTACTGTCAAACTCTGCCTCCAGCTATGCAAGTATCAGGACAGTTCAGTACCATTTACATCAGTCAGTTTTGTGAGGTCTTTGTGTGTGTCCTCAAGCAGTGTAGAATATAAAAACGGCTGATCATGCTAGGGGTATCTGTGCTGAGACAATAACATGAAACTAATATAACATGAAACAAATAAGATCAAGCACACACACTGATATCTTCTCAAATAAAATCTTATTAAGGAAACTTTCTGAAAATAAGGGACATACATTATGTTTTAGTTCAGACATTTCTCGATTTATTTTGAAGCTCTTAGCTCTTCAACACTTGTTTCTTTCATTGATTAATTTTCATTAATGGTGCACAAACACCAAAAAAATGATGTCCTTTACACAGACAGCTTAAAACTTAAATATGATACTAAATATCATGACAAAATTGTCATATCCCGCTGAGTGGAAGCCCAATTAGGGAGACTCTTCCTTTATTTTCATGCATTGATTTCTCTCTCTGATTCTCCTACTCTCTGTAAACTAAGATTCAATGAGATAGAGAAGTACTTACATTCAGAGATGTAGTAAAATTATTTGGCAAGACTCCTAACCTAGCTGTTAAATGTCCTTCTCTGCCCTTTACAAATTACCTTTCATTGAAAACAGATAGCTCTTACGTTCCATTGCCTTTGGATTTGGCAATAGGTGGAAAGCTAAGAGATCACCACTGTCAGAGGCAAAAAAAGCAGTTGTTCTGTATAGCAGGCGTAGTCCTAAAAATGTAGTTAACTGCCAGGGAAGAAACACTCAAATAACCAGCAGGAATTAGTCCACACTTTAAACAATCGAAAAGGTTTGATTTCTTGTACTGCAGAAAAGCAGTCTTTCTCATACTCCCATCTGCAGTGTAGGTATTCAATGAGAAAATTATTGATGATATTAATACTCTCCCTTTATCCTGATTTCTAGTTGTATATCAAATATCTGATGGAAGCATATCTGCAGATGCTCTGCTGTTCCAGGTTTGTTCATCTCTTGAGACAGCTACTTATCAGAGAAAACTTTCCTAGAGACTTGGTGGCTGTTGAGATACAGGATCACACCACTATGTTAATCCTGATGTGAAATTTAGTTTGATATTTCACTAGAAAATATTTTAAAAACCCTCTGCCTTTTGCTTCATTATAAAAGTAATGATTTTTCACAGGTCACACTGTTGATTTTAAGTAAAGTATACATTTTGTGTTCACATCTGAGACATGTAACAAACAGACTTGCATTCTGTGAGAGGCAAGGTCATAGGGATGTTTAGTTGATAAACACCCTGTTTTGATGCTTTGAGTTCTTAAGTCTGTTGCTTTGTCTCTAATCCACTTTTGAATCTGGGCTGCTGGGGGAAAAAGCTGCTATTTCTGTACTAGGAAGGTCAGACAAGTGGATTAACATGAGAAAAAAATATCAGTAATCTCTTGATTTTTCCATTTCCCAATTTATCGTGTAACAGGGGAAATATTACAACTAATCTTTTAACCTTTTGATGGGACTGAAAACAAGTAGCTTAGATGAAACACTACTCAGAGTGCCTATGACATACTTTTTTCTTTTTTTTTTCAGGCCAAGAAGTGTTTAATGATTTCATTTTGTGCAACTTTGCTTTTGGTGGATCAAGTCCTGCATATCTAAACAAGTGCATTGGTTAAGAAATCTTTACAGCCAAATTCCTGACCAACAGTTTCCCACTTTCTCTATTTTAAAGCACCTTGGTGCCACAGTTCTTCTGATGGCTTCTGTATGCTGGCAATTACCCTGATTAAAAACCCATTTGAGAGTTTCTAAGGTGACAGCTTAAAGTGTTAATGCTCTCTGTGATTTGTGAGAAGGAATGCACACTGTTCTCATAACACATGAGCAGTTATTTAAAATGTGGCTAGCCCAAGTACCAAAATATAAGATTGCCAAAGAAGGAATCTGGGCTCTTCAAGTATTTTGACAGGAAAAGAACTTTTAATTTCAGTAAAGAAATTCACTGTTTTTATATTCACAATAGCAAAATGATGACTAGAAACTTATTCAGTACAACAGATTATATTTGTGTAGTTCAAATTCTCACAGGCCTAGACCTGCAAGAGCCACTTCTTACATTAGAAGACCAAAGGCTTGTTGCATTCTTACTGTAGATATATATAGTCATTTAGAGGCTGTCTGGAAGGTAGGATATTGATAGAGCTCATCTTATGAAAATGTTCCTCCCATCTCTGTAATTTCTGAACCCAGTCTCAGTTTTGACTCTAAGTAAGCCTCACTCCGGGGTGCTTGAGTTCTCCTGTAGCAAGGAAATTTCTAAAACCTTTGTCTGACTCTTCATTTTCTGGCAGCCTAAAGGCAACATATCCTGCTAAAATGTTAGAAGGTAAACACTTTTGATTGCTTAACTCCTAAGAACAAGGTAAGGTAATTTATGTGCACTGGAGGTTGAAAATCAAGCTGGGAAACCTGAAAGAAAGACTAACAAGCAACTAGTTTATCTAAAGTGGGATGAAGTGTGTCTCAGGAGAGACTTTTTTTCTGGTGTCCTTTCAAATGGATTATAATATTTAGAGAACAGTGTTATACTAAGTAGGAAATTATCTGCATAATAAACAGGTGTTACTAAAGGAAACAAAACAAAAATAAATTGCAATGTTATAGTACCACATGAGTAATAGAAAGCTGACAACCCATCAACCAGATTTTATTCCATATCTTTCTTTCATGTATTTTTTTTCTGAACAAATTATTGAAATGAATCAGGATATCTATCCAAACAGAGTACACTGGTCACCTTTGAGAAAACTCTTTTGCACTACATAGCCAACCTTAATTTGTAAAGACTAATCAACAAGATTTGAATAAATATTTTCTCAAAAGTTAAGATGGTAGAGATTGTTGGTTTACTATAATTCTTCTTATCTCTGTCTCATTTGGAGAAAACAGAACAAATCACATCCTTAGATTTCTTTGTCTGCTTTTTTTCACAGATATTTAATTATTACTGGGTTTTTTTCCCCCACTGCTTCCTTTCATTATTTTCCTTCTTTGGTCTGCCTGCCATAATAAACGCTTTTGTCATGTGAGGTTAAGGGCTTCATTAATTGCAAAAAAGAACAATCCAAAACATCCTAAATATTGGATGTACCTTTTCTACTTTTTTAAAAACAGAACTGTCCAAGAACTTTTATTGTTATTAAATCTACCTAAAATTAATTTTAGAAGTCAAAAGATGCTAACAAAAGCTCTTTTCTAGTCATCAAGGAGGACTGTTATCATGCTTGGAGATGAACTATGTAAATTCATTCTCTTTACATTCCAACAGGAAACAAAAATAAATGGACAGGTAGTCTTCTTAATAAGGGCAAGAGAAGGGAGTAGAAGGGAATGGCAAGTCACCAAAAGAGTGAATGAAAACAAACATGGCAGCAGCATTTTAAAAGACTGATGCCTTTGTTAAATAATATTCTAAAAATGAATTTGCTGGAAAGGTGTACTTCAGGAAAGGAAACACTCATTTTGCTTTGTACATAGGGAACAGGTTAATTTTCATATGTTTATATCACATTAATCAGCCCTAAACAATATAAACTTCTGCTAGTTGTTCTACTTGCAGATGTTTAGAAATTAATTGTTAGTTATGACTAACTATTCAAAGTACTGAAAGTTTATGATAGGTACAATATAGTTCATCTTAGCATAGAATTCTATCTTATCCAACTATACTACAGAAATATATATAATAGTACTATATATATACACTATACAGAAAATTTATTGCGTTATTGTACAAAATTCAGTTGTACCTTAGTAAATGTTGTCTAACTGCTGTAGAGTAGTAGAAAAGAGAATTTTTCCTTGCAGTTCCACTGTAGCCATCTACAACATAATTTTAAAGAAATAATATCCATAGAAGCTCACACTCAACAAAATTTAAAAAGGAACCACAGAAACTTCAAGTCAAGTTTGGACAAATCTTATTTCTGGCCATGAAAAAGAATTTTGCATGGCAAAATGGAGAAGAAAATTTCATTCTTAACTGCTGGTAAGAGAAAATGGGTATTAAATTTTTTCATTTAGGAAGCAGTTAAATGCAAATCAGTCTAACTTCAGACACAATCTCTAAGGTTTTCCATATTTACTGTTTCTCAGATTGTCTCTCTCTCAAATACCCAGACAAACACATAGATGAAGCTGCTAAACAGATTCGAGGAAAACCACAAGCACAAAGACAGGAAACACAGGGTAAAAGAATGAAAGATATAATCCAGTTTGATATACAACTAACCACCTGACCTTGCAGAGTTTAGGTCACCTCTTCAAAGATACTACTAAACCACAATATACTTCTACCTTTATGCACTTTTTGTCAATCAAATTCCTAACTATAAATGACGACATTAACAATAGTCCTAAAGGACAGATAGGTTTGGGAAGACAAACATCTTCCTCCAAATGACCCCTCTTCTTCTTTGCCTGCCCCACTTTATATACTGAACATGACGTCACATGGTCTGGAATAACCCTTTGGTCATTTTGGTCAAGGCTAAAGTATGCAGCCAGTGTCAGATGCAAGGCTACTGCTAATTATGCTGAAAGTAAGCTTTATTCACTTTACATGCACTCAATAAAATCTTTTTCTACTCCACAGACCACACACATTTTTACAAACAACTTATTAGACATCCAGAAAGACATGAGTTTTCTTTCTTTTAATCTCTTTATCCATTCCATTATCTGATATTTAGTCATTGTACCTAAATCAATATTGTTGTGGCAGCATTAGAAATTTTTGCCACAGTGATTTCCCATAGCACTGAAACGTCACATTGGCTGAAGGTGAAGAAGTTAATAAGATGAGAACAAGAATCAGAATAGTAATGGAGGAATTAGAAACCAAATTGCAGGTAAGAGATCTAAATTTTGTGTTTGGGTTCTTGTGCTTTTATAAACTTTGAGATCAAAACATAAATGGTTGTTAATATCAAAGGCATTGTATCAAATCATCAATTTATTGACAAAATCAACATACTTAAACATATTAGTGTATGAAGTAAGTGTAGAAACAAAACAAATAATTGTTTACTAGCATCAACGGAGTCTCCTAATGCTCTTCATGGTATTTTTCTTCCAGTGTTACTACTCTTTCCTCTTAGAGACAATTGTATGTGAGTGGTTGGGATAGAGAAGGAGTGTGTCTTAATATTTCACAGAGAAGAATATACTGAATCAGGTCATATATCTGACAGTGTCTAAAATGAACGATAAAACCTTCCATTATTAACAATGGAGTGCTTCTTTGTGATATAACTCCAGGTTTGTATTTATGGTTTAACCCATGAGTTCATCCACGTGAAAGTAATCTTGTTACTGGTTAAGAATGTGGCTTTGTTATCATGTTAACTCACAGTCAAGCTTGCACAAAAGTCTTTATTTATCCAATTATTCACACCACAATATTGGCTTGAAAACTGGCTTAAAGTTAGAAGAGCATGGTAAAGAACTGTCAAAATGCAAGCTCATGGAACCTACGAGGAAAACTCTGGCCAGCAATCTCCACCTTGACTGGTGGCTATGGGCTGCTGTTCCCATCATGAAGGCAACATTTTGCAGAGTTGATTGTTCTAACACAAAAGTTTTTCAACAGTTGTGCCAATGTGGACCAGCACAAGGGTCAGTCAGATAGTTAAAATACCTGAACTCATCTGTTCCAAAAGTTTCAAAGTGAGAGCAGTTGCATTCTATTGTCAAAGTGCCTAGTTTGGCATAATACTGATGAATTTAAGGTCAAAGTAACATTAATTAGACAACATGCACAGGGCCAAAATTTCTATTGACTATTTAAAAATGAGGTTCACTATTTCTTGATTACATTAATAACTAGTATGGTGACTTGTCCTTATGCTTTTCTTGATTGCTCATTGAAGTTAATTTAAATAATTCTGCATGTGACTTAATCTAAATATCCAAAGATAACACCATAAATATGGTGAAGTTTGGGAAAAATCAGTGCATCATCTAATTATATGTCCTGTCCTCCAAGACAGTATAAGAAAAAGTCAATGAGAGTTTTATTTCCTATGTTATACACACAGTATCCAAGACCTTATTAAACTACGTTTTGTTATCTATTTCTTTACTAATTATTTCTAATATTTAATGTTTTGCCACAATTGCTAGATACTGAACAGATGCTTTTACAGAGCTGTGAGTCATAACCCCATGATCTCACTCTTGAGTGATAATGGCCAGCCCTGAAAGATCATTTTTCATATGAAAATAAGTTGGGGTTTTTTTTTTAGTGAATTTGATATCTATCCCACTGAGTTTTATAAAGCCTGTCATTCTGCGACAAAGGTCCTCAACTATACTATTATGAAAGCATCATGAGCAAATTTAATCACCTTGAGATTCATACTCCTTTCCAGGTAATTTGCAAGAAAATAGAGTCAGGCCCATCTAAATCAGAGTTCTTTAAACAAAATAATCTACAGTATTCTGGCAAGAGCAAAAAATTAAAGCAACAAGAGTCAGAACATTTCGAATATTCTTCCAGAATCCAGCAGTTTACCATTTGAGGACTTTTGCAACTACAGGTGAAGACACTGTATTTAGAAGTTCAAGATGGATCTTTCTTCCATTAATTCATTTGCTTTCCAAATCCATCTAAATTTTCATCATCCACAGATTTCCTTAAAAAGTCCCCAGTGCAATCACTTTTCTATAATTGAGAAAAGAGTTTCCAAAATTTTTTTTAATTGTTCAAACTTTACCTTTCTGTCTGTGAACAAAGAATATTGTTTTTGGTTTTTCTTTTGGCCATGCCATTTCAAATGATTCATCTAAATAATAAACCCTTTGCATTTTCCCCAGTGCAAATTCAAACTGTTTATCAGAGAGTTAAAAAACTTGAAGAGTTGGAGTTGCTGTCTTGTTCCAGTAGAAAATATTTGTTTTAATATTTTGAGTTTTGATAATATCTCCATAAGTTTCAGGGTAAGGATAATAGTCCTTGTAATAATATAATTTGACATCATATTGGCATTCAGTTATTGTAAGAAATTCAGAGAGTATTAAAAGCATGTGTGTTAATTAATATGAAAGAGCATGGAACATACAGAGCATGGTATACATGTGGGCATAATCAGTGTAATAAAGAATTTCATTTCAGTCAGCTAACCACAGAAATTTAGAAAAATCATCCTAAACACCAGCATTTTTCTTTCAGCTCCTAGCATCTTCAAGACTAATGAACACAACATGCAAATCTTTACAAATAATAGGGTAAATAGAAAGTAGAAGTAATTGCACCTGACTTGAGAAACTGACATTAAACAACTCAGGAGTTTATAGGATTTAACACTGCATCTAAATTCCAGTTTCCGATTCTGTGATCAAGTGATTCTGCCATGCTTTCTGTAATTATTACACATCACCACTGTGTCAGGAAAAAGTATTGAACACTGAAAAACTTGTAAAATGTTAGTTGATATCTTAGTATAAATAATAGCCTTCAAAGTAAGAGAATTGGATGTGGTTATTTTGAAACTGGCTGCTGTAGAGAGTAGAGACAAAATAAGGCCTGGATATGTGCTCTGTTCTTAGGCTTCCTGGAGTATTCATTTCGTAAGAGGGAAACAGATGAGAAACAGTTCTGAAATGAACTCATTTGACCTTGGCAACAGGCGCACTAATGGCTCTGGGAGTGGAGAGCAGGGCAGGCTACTTAATCCTCAGTGTCAGAAAGCAATTAAATCTGCTAATTACCAAATTATGTGTTCAAATGCTCAAAGGCAAGCACAAGCAGTAATGATTAACCATTTTGCAAACAAATTCTTCCCTCTCTCTCTCCAACTGTTCCTGGGTATTCTCAAAAGATAACATTTTCACATAGGAGCAACTTAAGCTAACTTAATGTCACACTAAATGACAATGATAGCCTTTGCTTTCTCCTTGGAGATGGTACATTTATGATCCCCAAGTGTCAGGCTGTGAGACTGGACACTGTGTTTAACAGTCATAACCACTATGGTATGTGGATTTAGATTGAGTGAATTTATCGTCAGAGCTACCACTGGGGAATAAAGAGGTAGAGCAATTTACAGAGTCTTGCTTTTCAGAGGTGAAAAGGTAAGAAGAAAAAAAAATTTTTTCTGGTCTAACTGTTAAAATAGACTAGTAAAATCTTGGGATATTGCAAAAGCACAAGACCCTGTAGTGTCAGAATAAATGTTTGTGGGTTTTTCACCTTCAAAGAGGAAATAATTTTTGTTGGAAAGATTTTGCCGGAAAGTTTTTGCCATATTCAATACCAAGACAAAGAAAGAAGAATTCAAGTATTCCCTAGGAGTTTTTTCTGGCATCTTTCTCTAAGCTCTAAGAGCTCAGACTGCTGAATTGAGCACATGAAGAGATTATTGTAAATGTCCAGTGCACAAGTAGAAAACCTGGATTATTTATATTAAAGTTAATCTCCGTCAATAACTGGTCAATGTAACATCACCAGAACAAACTTAGCTGAAATCTTTCCACATAAAGCTGTTCCCTAGCATATTTATTGTCCTCTCATACATCACACCAGCAGGCTGCTGGAATGAAGAAGAGCAAGGGCTGCCCTAGAAACATTTGATTAGCCTTTAATTAGCTTCTACTTTGCTGTGGTGCATCCGTGTATTCAGTGAGATTGCATAAAGAAAAAGCACAAAGGAACACAACTGAGGAATAGCCCCTGCATGTGTGTCACTCTGACACTTGGCTTGTAGATTTCTTTGAAGCCTAGGCTTATTTGGTTAAAATTAAGTAAAATGATATTTCCTGATTTTTACCAAGTTTCTGGGGTGGATTTTGGTTTTGTATTCTTTTGGTTGGTTGGTTGGTTGGTTAATTTTTGTTTTTTTTTTTTTTTCAACAAGAAGCAAAATAAGTTATTCAACAATTGAGTCAAATCAGTTAAAATGTTTTTGCAAGTAAAGAATGCTAAACTTGTGGTTTGACTTCCACATTGAAATTCATCTCCTGTTTTCCTTATGTCTGGCAGTTCAACAATTGTTGACAGTTTAGAGTCTGCGGAACTTGGTATGCAGATGAGTGACTCTTCACTGTATGAAGCATAATTTTAGAAGAAATCCTTTGTTATTTCTACTGTGAAATATCCTGTCTGCTTCAGAATTTTTATTTTTTGTTTGCTTCAAGATTTTTGCAACAGTTTTTTTCAACACTCTCTGCAGACTTACTGTATGAAGAAAAAAAGTAGAGTGAAGTATTATTTTTCATTACACTTAAGCCTCAATCACTCTGTCACCTCTATGACCTCTTTCACTTGTGTCCACCCAACACACATCCATTTTCTTCAGTGTGTCTTTGCACTGCAGTTTGAAACACAGAGTAAGTTCAAGTGGGTCTGTTGTGTTATCTCTCATTTTCAAAGATACCTAGATATATATTGCACTTATAAATAGGAGTCATCAATCCTTTGAAAGAAAACTGTAAAAGAACATATTTTATGTGAATTTGTGCTTCCTTGTCTTCTGCCTAGAGTATGCTGAATCTAAACTAGCTTTTCATAGGATTTGAAGTATCATAGATGCTTGTGATTATAAAGATTGAATGAAAAGCATAACTACATAATTTCTTAATTTTTAATGTAAGTGCTTGATTGTTTTTTTCAAAAATATGGCTATAACCATTACTACTAGGAGCACATGTCATAGAAACACAGAATCATAGAATGGCCTGGGTTCAAAGGGACTTTAAACATCCTCTAGTTCCAATCGCTCTCCATGGACAGGGACACTTTTCACTGGACCAGGTTTCATGCAGAAACCATGGACCAAAGTTTCATGCAGCCTGGCCTTAAACACTTCTAGGGATGGGGCATACACAACCTCTATATGCAATAAATTATGCATGAAGCTGGTAGCATGCATTTGGATATAGAGTCATATGAAAAAGTCACTGTTTCATTTTTCTTTGCAACCAGGTTTGCCAACTGCAAGTTTCTATAGGACTTACTGTTCCAACATTCAAGTAATGGGTAACTTCTACCTGTTCAGTGGCACAAGAAAGGATCTTATTCCTCTTCTTCACATGCATGGTGGAGCTTCCTACAACAGCAACAGATGAGAAGATTCAAGATTCATTAATATTATCTGTACTTGAAAATTATGCATGTTTATTGACTATTTCATAGCCTTGATAGTGTTAGGGAATCCTTTTTCCATGCCAAAAAGCAACCCATTATTACAGAATTATGTGAAATATTAAGAAGGCTAGGAAACTCTGGAATACAAGATTGCTACTAAAAATAATTTATGAAAACCAAAATTTAAATTAGCATTTTAAAATTAAGATGCTTTCAGAATTTAATGTGTTTGTTTAACTAGATAAGTTTATTATGGGAAATACAAAACTTGTAAGTTGGCTGTCTAAGAAAATATCTCTTCAGAATATTGAATGTCTTAACAATGTTTATGTGTCAGCATTCTTGTCCTTAAGTTCTGTTAAAACTGTCAAGACACATGCAGGTAATTTTGAGACAGCCTTACTTGCTTACTATTTTTCTAAATTTATACTATAAAGCAAATTTTGAACTTCTTGACTTCCTCAAGTTCTCATTTGGTAAGTAACTGTTTTTACTAATTCATATGGACTACTGTTGTAGCAAGATAATATTCATTGGCAGGAGTTAATAAAAGTCCCTAGATAAGAAATTATAAATAACATACATGGAATAGTAAACAAGGAGGGGATTATCACCAACAGCTTAAAGAGTTCATCTGTGACTTTACAATTTTTGTGTAATAAATTTCAGATTTTTGCATATTTCATATATTAATCCATATCGATGTGACAGTGCCCCCTTTTCTACCTTCACTGAATCATTTCCACCCTACTTTCCCTCTTTTTCAAAATGTAATTTAGAATATATCTAGGTTTCACAGACTATAGGAGACTTATCTAGTGTTTGAATAGTATCTAGGTATAAAATTCTAAGTGCAGAGAGCTGAATTGACCCAGTTCTCTGTAGCATTTTTAAGAATTCAAAATACAAGGAGCAAAAGTACTTTTCCAAAAAACACCCAACCTGCCAGCTTCTGCAACTCTATTCTCACTTATGATGTTTCTGTAAAAAGTGTTATCATGATCAGTGGATTGAAAACTTCTAAAATTGGCTGGAAATACCATATAATCCTGTTCCCACTTAAATGCAAAGGGGAAGCACTGAAGAGATTGTCCAGACTGAATTCAATGACGGTCTTTCACATTTAGAGAGGGGATCCTTGGCAACAGACCCGTGTTTTTCAAACAGTGAGAAAGAAAATGGATTTTCATTGTCTGAGTGCTTAGATGGTCAAGATATCCAGTGTATTTGAAATTAGCTCCTAGAAGTATTTTGCCCTATGAACCAGTAGAACTCCACTGAAGTTTTTGTTGCTGCACATTGAGAGGCCATAACAATGTATATTGTTTTTCAGTATGTGTTCTTTCTCTCAATGTGAAATATTATGAGACAGCAGTGGGCTCATTTTATCTGGGCTATCCTCCAGTTGCCTTCTGATTCTCGTTTTATTGGCTGTGCAGAGAAGATGCCATTTAAAACTTTAATTGCCAGAGAGGGTTGTGAAATATTCACTGAGATTTACTGCTTTCCCTTTGTGATGTACCTTCACAGCAAAGTGACCCTGGTGGTTAGGAAGCATATTGTATAAATGGCAATTTAATGAGTGCTTTGAGACTATAAGATCCCCAAAGAACCCTTCATTTTCAAATTTTCTTGTTATGGAGTATTTTATGAAGAAATCCTGGCAGGAATTCCAATGAAGATAACCTGGGTCTTTAGCCAGAGACATTGTAAAAAATGGAAGGAAATTCTTAGTTAATACTTTAAACACTGGCAAACTACATATCCATGAAGTCCAATCTTACTGTTTAACTGAACTGATGAACAGAGGCACTGACATGAAAAAAGACCTCCATTTTTAAGATGTAAACAGCCTGCATATTTTTTGAGTTGTTGGCAAGACATCTAATCACAGTGTTCATGATTCACAGTAAGAATAATAGCTCAGAACATAACAAGTATGTTGATAGCTTTTCTATTTTCAAGAACAGCATATTGCATAGTAGATGTATTACATACTTTAATACATAATTTTTTTAAAATTCAAATTCTGCTGCTAATCTACTGCATTCTCTTCAAGACAGCTAAGCTGCTCCATTCTTTTTATTGCTTGTTAACTTTCAAACATAAAAATGACCATTTATATGTTAATATTAAGTATTTCACTACTGCTCATTTTTAGGAAGAACTTGCTTTACTATGCTCAGGTCCAATCCCATATTGATTCCACTGTTTACTGAGATGTTAAACGCCAGCACTCCTTTTAAAACAACTTCCTTTGTGGGTTAAGCCCAGGAGGCAGCTAAGCCCCACACAGCTGCTTGCTCACTCCCTACAGTGGGAAAGTGAAAAGGAGCAGAAGGGTAAAATTAAGAAAACTGGTGTGTTGAGATAAAGACAGTGTAATAGGTAAAGCAAAAGCTACACAAAAAAAAAGCGATGTAAAAAAAGGCATTCATTCACTACTTCCCATCATCAACTAGATGTTTAAACATTTCGAAAGTAAACTGGGCTTCATCAATGCGTAATGGTTACTTGTGAAGACAAAAGTGATAACTCCACATGTCTCTTACTTCATCTTTCTTTTCCTCAGATTTTATTGGTGAGAACCACATCGTATGGTAAGAAGCAACCCTTTGGTCAGCTGGGGTCAACTGTCCCAGCTGTATTTCCTCTCAGATTCTCATGCACCCTCAGACTGCTTACTAGCAAGCTTTTATAAACTAATAAATTTTATTTACTAGTATAGTAAAAAATATACTTTTGAAATGAGGGCCACGTGAGGTTTTTCAAAGTAAGGGAATTATGTTATAGTAAGTGAATGCAGACATACTCTGAATATATTAAAACTTGCAATAGCACTGTCACTCGTGCCATTTGATCATTAGTGTCTAATTAGAAGCTACTTTGAAAACTCTGAAATGCAGAACATAATTTGAAAGATTAAATGATAAAGTTATATATAAAATGGAGTATACAGTATATGAAAAACAGATAGTTGTTTCATACACATATTTGGCCTTTGACACTGTTAGTGACCAAGACCTGAGAGAAAAGGTGTCTGTCTCAACTGCTGACAAATCCTCAGGCTAAGTCAGGTCAACTCATGGTCCTTTCACTTTGTTCTTTCAGATGGTGCTGATCGAAGATTTGAGTGAGTATCACCAGAGGTGAGAATCTAACTGGGCAGAGAAGATTGGAATTCTGCCAGCAAAATATAAGTGTGCAAAGTCCAAAATAATAAATAAATAAATAAATAAAATTAAAAAGGAAAAAAGAAAACCAAACCAAATTAAAACAGCTTCTGTCCCTGTCTCTGTAAGACACTGAACAACAAGCACACACAAGACCCGTGGGTGTAGACATTTCTATTTAAAAATCAAATCCTTTGTTGGACTGGATGTAAGAAATTCAAACTGGTCAGATCCAACAACAGAATAACCATCATTTCTAAGAGCAACTATGAGTGAAGTAAATGAAAGACTTGTCAAAATATCACTGCAACGAGTAACAAAAAAAAATCTTCATTCATGCCTACTCCCTCTCAGAACCCACAAGTATATGCACCAGGAAAAAAGCTGCTGCTGCTGCTCTTGCAGCGTTGTTTCCTCAGCAGGTCAGGAGCTCCTGCCTGTCACAGAAGTGGTGTGACAGGCTCACAAGGTAGCTGGAAGCAATCCCAGCCAGACACAAGCATCCTATCCAGCAGGCATGTGAGGGGCAGGAACCAGTACAGCTGTCCCTCAAAGGCCCACCTGCAGCAGCCTAACTTCTCCAGCCCTCTGTCCCCTAAGCTCTGCCTGATATGAGGATGGCTCCAAGGGATTTGCATGTCCAGTACCAGAGTCAACACCTCTCAGTATTGCTGGAGGTTGCCTCTTGAGGTACCTCCATGCTGTCCCCAGGCTGCAGCCACACAGGAACTGATTGGGTGAGAGGGGATAGTCTCGGCAGGAGAGCTGCCACCTGGACGCTGCTGGCAGGTTATGTGGGAGCTGTGTCTGAGCGGAAAACATGGCACATGGGGGAGGCAGGTGGTGCAGCAGTCAGCGAGAAATCACCCCGCACAATTGTGCATTTGGGAACTGTGTGTTCAAAACAGCTCTGAAGAAAAGGGAAGAAGTGTCCCAGTAGGCAGCAAACTTTATGTAAGCCAGCAGTGCACCCTGGCAGCAAAGAAAACCAAGTCCAGGGGATCCTTCTACTCCGCAATTGAGAAGACCAGGCCTGAAGGGCTGGTTTTTCTGGGCTCCTTGAGCCACAGTGCAACATCATGTGTCTCCACACGTAGCCAATAACTCCATTCTTCATTTCTTCTTCAAAGACATTATTTGGTCACTGATATCCTATTCCTTTCCTAAACTGACCTTGGTTATGGGAGGACAAGGCTGACTGAGTCCTTTATCACACTTTTCACGCTGGGAATACAGCAGTGGCAGCTGCAGGTGCAGACTCTTGTCTCCAGGAGTTTTGAGCAGAGTTTGCCTTCACATGGCTGTTTTCAAAACTTGCTGGTGCAGGCATGTGGCACATGAGGGCTGACAGATGGTTAGTGTGACATGCTGAAGGGTGCTTGCATTAAGTAAGCACAGCAGATTAAGTAATGTGTTCCCAGCCAGCGAGTCCCCAAGTGCTATGCTGTGTAGATATAGCAAATTGGTTTTAGAAAGGGCTAGCCACGAATGGGAAGGATGCACACTGCTCCAGATTGATTGGATCAATAATTCAGCAATTATTCCCTGAAGTAGATCACAAAAACAGTAATAGATGTAGACTAAAGAATTCATTAGCTGTGATTCAGGTTGAGATTGATTATTTATTAATTTGTGTTATGTCTTCTAAAATATCTTTAAGCAGTCTTCTAAAAATGTCTTTAGACTTTTTTGGAAAAACTCCAGATTGGATCTAGACATTTTTCATCCTTTTTTCCATTTTGGGTAAAAATATGTTAGAGTCAATGTTAAAAATGTCAGCCTGACTTGAATGTCTTCTTTTCCAGTATATTAACAGTAGCTGTCAAAATGATGATCAAATCTTTTAATAACCTCACCCTGAATTGCAGTGATATATTTAATCCAGATTGAAATTAAAATAAATTTTGGATTAGATACTATCATTTCCAGAAATAATTTTATTTGAGGGCAATATTTCATGTCCCTGAATATCATATAGAGAAGCAAAAAACATGATCAATATAAACAATGATTTTATTCATTGAGACCCAATAACATACTTATTACTCATCTCAATATTTAGCAAAGACACTAAAGAGAGCATCAATGCCAAGAAGAGAAAGGAAAGGTAGAATTGGAGGTGTGCCCTAACCAATGACAGTATCTTGAGATTATTCTCTTAAGAACGTATTGTTAGAACAGTCATAAGTGACCAGCTCAAATTTAATAAAAGTAGCCTTGAATTATATTATTCTTTCTTTTTTCTTTCTTTTT
>VZRZ01007063.1:813195-858845 GCA_013398175.1 Climacteris rufus
TTTTAATATGTGATGCAATAATTTGTGTTCATTTAGACTGAATGCCTTTTTGGTCCAGAGGAAATCTCCTCAAGAGAGACAGACTCTCACTGAATAAGTATTTTACTGAAAATTTTTCTCTTAATTGCATGAGCTTTAGAGATCAATGCAGCGTCTCATGGGTGGTAGCTGTAGCTGACGAAGAAAGAGGTTGAATAACAATGCCATTGTTCTATTTTCCCTAGAATTATTTTAATAACCTCAGTGCACTTGGCAAGTGTGGGGTAAGAGACCTGGAGAATGTCCTGGTCTTATTTTGGCTGACAAATTTCTACTAAAGAACTTATTTCAGTAGTAGAATCTGTTTGGCTTTTTAAAATGTTACTATGAAAACATTAAAAAATTAAAAACTCCGGGGCAAAAACATAATTTTAATTTCAAACAGTGTGAGTCAAAACCCTACTTTTTTTTCCCAGAAAATTATAAATATATTATTTCTTTCAGTTTTCCAGGTTTTATAGAATGTTAAAACAATTCTCATGAAAATCAAAAAGATGTTTGTTTTTTTCCATTTTGAGAAAGAGGACAGAGGATATTTGGATAGATATTGGAACTGCCAGTTGGAAACCTTATATCTTTAAAGATATTTAGCCTAATTTAAACTTCTAATCTTGTGTGTCAGATACAATGAAATTTCTATAAACAATTATTTTTTGAAATCCAATCACTGAAGAAAAGCACCAGAATTAAGAGATACAAATGAGGCAAAGGTCACCCAGAATTGGTTCAGCAGACTAGTTTTGTCAATCTGGATAAATAACCTATGTAGATTTATCTGAGAATGAAGAATAATTCTATTTCAGTGTTCTCTGGGATCTTTGGATGATAAGGGAAATTTAGCTTTGTAAATGTGCGCCAGAATATTACTCAATACATGGACTTTACGTCCAAGTTAGAAACAATGCTCAAGGATTTATATATTATTAGCAGTGTGAAAGGAATTAACTTTTTTCTTATATCTTGAAAGGTAAGTGGATATATAAATCCAACCTGGTCACATATTACTAATATGTTGTCAGAAATAGCTTGCCTTAGCTGGAAGACATACTTCATTCAAGCAGAAACATATGAATAAAGCAAGAATAAATCACATGAAATTAAGGTATTTTGATTTAAGGACTGGGAAGACTATGTGTTTTCAACACAGTGAATCAATCTCAGAACCATAAAATTTCAGTATAAAGAGTTTTGGTGATCCTGGTAGATTTTAATTAATTAAGCCATAGAATAAAAGTAATACATAAAAACTTGTCTATTATGTATATATTTAAGATGAGAACTAGTTGAAATTACCAAAATTGCAGCCTTCCAGTACCTGAAGTGAGCCTACAAGGAAGATGTAGAGGGACATTCTACAAGGGCATGTAGTGACAGGACAAGGGGGAATGGATCCAAACTGAAAGAGAGTAGGTTTAGATTAGATGTTAGGAAGAAATCCTTTACTGTGAGGGAGTGAGGCACTGGAACAGGTTACCCAGAGAAGCTGTGGGTGCCAAGACCAAGCTGGATGTAGCTCTGAGCAACTTGGTCTAGTGAAAGGTGTCCCTGTCCATGGCAGGGCAAACTAGATGATCTTTAAGGTCCCTTCTAACCCATGCCATTTTATGATTTTATTATTCTATGATTTTGAGTCTTTTTATACATTTATCATATTGAATTTTAAAGAGTTAAATTCTTTAGGTAAAATACATTTTAAGCATAATTGCTTGAAAGGAGTGAAGTTTTTTTCATACCTCACAAAGTAGGTTATGGTTTAAGATTAGATTTCTGGTCTCTGTTAGTTTATTGTAGACCTTAAAATCATCCTTTGGTCTACAACAGACTCAATAATCATGTCAATTGAGAAGTAATATTGTGACATGGCTTTTGAAATATATCAGCAGTTGAGAATATCTCTTTTAACATGTTGGGTTTTAGGATTGTTAGACTGAACACTTCAAAATAAAGAACTTGCTTATTAAAGCCGTTAATGTTAAGGAAGTTTCCTAGCATAGAGCTTTTGAATTATAGAGATAGTGTGTTTTATGGCTTGTTTTGTTACGATTCTTTGTAAATTCTATTTTAGAGTCGAAAATACTTTATGCTGCTTGTATGTAAAGACTTTCTTTTTTTCTTCCATTTTTTCATCCATGCAGTGGATGAGAGTGCAAGTATCACAGATTTTCTGACAGAGATAATATTTAGCCCACTAAGAAGCTTTTCTATTCAAAACTAGAAGAAATAAAGTTTTAGGATTAAGAGATGCTTTGCAACTTGATTTTGTTCCCTGGTTCAGTTTGCCCTCTAACCTTGGAATGTCTTGATCTCTCTCTATGCCTGCCAAATGCCATAGGATGTCACACAGAAAAGCTAACACAAACTGTTGCTGTAGTTCCTCTTGAGTTCTTCTATGAGTGTACATCATAATGCTCCACCTCCATCAGGACTTTAGGTACAAATTTGTCTGTGAAGGCTCTTGTGATTTAGCACCTACCATATGGATTTCTATTTCACTTCAAAAACTGAATCTCCGTATAAATGTATGGGACTCATACATATGTGTATATATGCACACAGACATGGATACATTCTGGCAAATAAATCCCCTGAAACTTTAATGACATTTAGTTCAATCCTAGTTTCATGCTATCTCTCTGGAGAAGGGATTAAAACAAATATATATTCTCAGTTTCTTAAGAAGATTGGAATTCTATTTCCTTTTTATCAATGTATAAGCACTTCTACTATGCCCAAAACTACTTACAAAAATATAGAGACCCCTCTTCTGAAATTCTTGTGATCTGGAAATGCAGAGTCAAGGTAACCTACAGAAACAGAGGAGAAGAAAGAGAACAAAACTGGAATGGCTTCATTTCATTTCATAGGTAAAGAATTGTATGGGAAAGTAAGTTAATAAAGAGTTCATGTAACTGACAAACTGAAATAATTCCCCAATCTGACTCAGGTCTGATCAAAGGTGAATAGTTTTAACAAAGTGTTTTCAAAGTGTAAAAGATGAGGGAAAGCCCAGGGACACATGGGAACTTGGTAGATGGAATTACGTGGAAGGAATGTCATTGAAGAAAAAACATTAAATGATACAGTGTCTTCTGTTTTTGGGAAATGAAAAAATATGAGAAGACTTAATTGGAGCAGATATTGCTACTAATGGAGAGTCCATGGAGGTGTTGGCCCAGAAAAGGCATGGCATTGCAAGTGATGCCTATAAAGCTTTCATCAAAAAATAAATCTCTGGTTTTCATAGTTTTACTATGTTTTTAAAATTTACCCACACAACATTTTCCCTCCATGTTATAAGTTTCTTAAAATCTCCCTGATTTTAAAAACTGTTTTGTTTTATTTTAAAAATTTTTGCTACAGATTTTTAATGCATTTAGCAAAACTCTATTTTCAAAATGCAAATGTACTTCACAATAAGAAAACAATTCCAATACAAACATTTTTGGTGACATTTGTTCCCCAAAGTTTTGCTCTATTGCCTCTCAGTATGAAACATGTATTGATTCTGGCCTCAGGAGCTGCATTCTGTTCTTCCTCCATCTTAGCAAGTGAAAAAGCAAAGGTGACAAAATAAACATGAACAAGTGGGAGTCTAGGGAGTGGGGTAGAGTAGTCCCTTCCAGCTGGCTAGAAAAAAAGACAGCTTGCAAACCACTAAATCTTAGATTAAAGAATGTTATTCAGAGTTCAGGAGAAGAATACAGGAAGATTTGATGGCTTCCATTGTCATATTTTCTCTTTAGAAAAGAGTTTCTCTATGAAAATTTGATTTTTTTTCCCTCTGATTTACTTTCTTCTGTTTCATAGTATTTCCATTGGTTCTTTGAAGAGCTCCTATTCAGTATCTGCATCTTTTCATCATAGCTCATTAATTTCTTAACTTATTCTAATCTTTTCCTCTGCCTCCTACTGGACTTCTAAGGAGTTCTCCATCAGAGGACTGTCTGAATTTGCCTTTTTAATTTCTGGGAAAACAGGAGAAGAGGTCAATAAGTACTATACATTTTCTGACTTTGCATTCAACTGAAATTGTTTGTTCAACAGAATCCCTCCTGGCAAGGTTCCTTCTTTGCATTTATTCTTTTAAATCTTTGGCTTTCAATGCAGTAGTTTCTTACTACATCTTACCAGTTTGTTTCTGGGACTGTGCTTCTTCTGGCATAATTCCCATAGTATTATTTTAATTGCATATGCATCTTAAGAGTTTGTGACCTACCTTTCCCTTTTACCTTCTGTCTCATAATTCCTGAGCTAAATTTCCTACTATTTTTCCTATTAACTTTTATCTCCAGGGAACAAGGTGCACCTCATGACACCTTTGGTTATATTTTCAAATTTACCACTTTTTTATTCTATCTGTGCTTAATCCTTATGGGCTTTCTGCCGTTATCAGTTATTTATTGTATAATTAACAAATATATTTTTTATTCACATATTTTAAAAGACCTGGTGGAAATCCATAACATGAAGGGACTAAATACCTTGGTTTAAGGTTGTTTTCAATGATCTGTTTTGTAATTGTAGAGATCAGTAGAAAATCAGATTGCAAAAGTGTGTCCCTGAATCTTAAATGTATGAGATATTCTTTTTCTTTAACTGCAATGCAATTACATAATGGGTAATTTGTTTTATATTGGTAATCACAGCTAATTCATATAATAGGGAGGCTAACTACAGAAGTGAATTCATCATCATCTCATGAGTTTCATACTCTGTACACGACAGTGTCATTATTCTGAACGAACATATTTTGCTACCTATACTGACAACACTCTCCTGTAGTCATAAGGTTAATTGCCTGGTTTACAATTTTTAACATCACTGTAATTGCAGAGTAATTACACTGTGTTCTGTAGACTAACAATAAATTTTAAAGGCAACAAAAATAAAAGTTTAGTATAATGGAAGTCTTATAAAGTTGGCTGTTCTAAAGACATAACTACAATCTTGGAATAGAAGTTTAGGACTTGGAATGGAGTATTTCTCAAATCCAGCTCTCTCCCTTATTTTTGCTTAAAGATTTAAATCCTGTCACATATATATCCTTTTCAAGCCATATTTAGAGCTCCTTTTGAGGAGGGTTGATTTGAGGGTTGATTTTCTTGGGGTGTCTCTTGTAAAGTAACCTGGGAGGAATCCCATCCAGTCTCTTTCTAGTAATTGTTGCCTAGGGAGCCTTGTTCACTTCAAACCAAACAAGACTAGAGTACAGACTGAAATACAGATGGCACAATTTTTTCCTTGACAGAAGTAAAGCAAAGCTGACCTAGAAACGTTCCTGACTTAGGAGTTGTATCCAGCTCTTCTTACATAAAGGGAGGCAGATGTAATATAAAGAACTTTCCTTAAGGAAGGGGAAATAAATATAAAAGCAGTGGAATGTAACAGGGACATTAGCATCCCTCACAAAACTGCCATAATGTATCTTCTATTAATTTCTTTTTTAAAATTACAGAAATATAATTTTGTTAGAGAGATTCCCAAACGCCCAGACCCTGATATTGTGCCATTGATCTGCAGCTTCTTAAGTGAATTCCCAGTATTCCAGTATCATTGACCTGAGTATTTATTTGTTCTCTGTGTGTTTGTGCATATTTGGCAGCTGTTAAATGGGTTTGGCACTTTTACCCACAGTACCAGAGGAAAGCTGAACCCTCGTTAATTGGCATGGTGACAATTATAAAAGTGCTGTTCTTGTGGAGGAAACAGTTTGATTGAAAGACAATTAAAGCTCTGATTGAGCTGGGGCCCATCCTCCTCTATATTCATTATTTACATAGTAAGTTGGCAATGATTATTGTCTCTAGCATAAGAAGGAAAAAGAGAAAATAAACCACCTGTGCAGAAGAAAGGAAGTTTTTTAGTGGAGCTTGAGGAAGTAGTAGAGCAATCTGGACAGTAGAATCAAAAGTGATTACAGGAACAAATGGTCTCAATTCAAGTGGCATGTCAGCCTTCATTAATTCCAATGCACTATCAATAAGCCAACTACCAAATTCTTTATCCTGTGAAATGACCCTGATGGATCATAAAGCTTTTGTCTTGCTGGTATTATGTTTCTATACAAAAGCCTCCAGCTACAGATCTGCACATACTCCCAGATGGGCCAGGCACACATTACCAAAGAGAGACTTCATCTCTCACTGAGTGAATTTCCTTTCCAAAGCTGGTTGCAACTGTGTGGTGTGCAGTTGTTTATTTATGATTCATAAGAGAAAGGTTTTGTAGCTCTTTTTTGGAATAACAGCCTTTCAGGAGAATCAGGAAGAATATCAACTGTTTGTTCACACTGAGAAAACAGATTATCTGATTCTGAAAGTACTTGAATATGGTGGGTGGGGTAGCTTGAATTCAAATTATAAAGTTTGTTTTTCATCTAATAGAATTAGGTGATGGATGGGAACTGAACACAGTAGAGAAAACCGTAAACAAAAACTAAGCATCTAAGGAAATAAGAGGTCAAAAATTATTGTGAAGTAGGAGATAATGCAGAAAAGAAATCTAAATAATAAATAGAGTGGATGATATGCATAAATCAGTCTATTTTTAGGTGTAACACAGCAATATCAAAGTCAGGACAAAACTGTTTATGTAAGTTTGACATATAGTCAGCCCACTCAAGCTCTACCTTGTCTGTGGGGATTAAACATGTCCTAATAGTCCTTTCACCAGGAGAATGCAGTGATAGAAGGAGCCTCTAATACTAAATTAGTTCAGAAACCTATTTAAATATGTTCACTTACAGTACCCTGGGCTGCTATGCAGTCTTCCCGTTTCCTACAGAATCCTGCAGATATGTATAAAATACAGTAAGTCAACTTGTCACCCCCCTTCCGGTGACTGCAGGAAAATCAGGTAAGCATCTGCCATAAATGAAAGAGTCCCTTGATAGAGGGATGTTCTGTCATGCCTTAAAGCCATAAAAACCAGAATAATCCCAGAAGAAGGAAGGGAAACCTATCGTTGTTAACATATGCCAGGTCATTTGGCTTCTACAGGGATCAGACTCAATTCAGGCATGAAAATAGATGTCAAAGTACTGTTTCTTTCTCCACTTTCCGTTTTGGTATAACAAAAATTTCTGACCAACGATTACTTAACAGCCTGATTCTGCACAAATGACATTTTAAAAGGATGACAAGGCATCCCAAAGCAGATTTCAGCTTGTGGAACCAAACTATAGGATTAAGTAGATTAAAAAAAAAATAATCCTACAAATAAATGATAAAGAGATAGTAAGTGTAAAAAGGGATCACATCTAAAATGAGAACAGCACAAGGTTGTGATGACAGTGTTAGGGAGCCCCGCAGAGCTTTTCCGCTCCAGTCTGTCCTGTACCTAAAGATACAGTGAAGTAACCTCTAAGAAGAAGTAGAATTGAGCAAGGATTGCATAAAGGGGGCATGAAGTTTGGGAGATGGAAGAAATCCATGGAGATTTGACCAAAGGAAATGAGCTAAAGCCTATATGGTGAAAATGTAGATGGTGAAAAAGTAGATCACTGGTAGTAACCCTTGTAGATGACTTTTTGAAAATTAAAGCAATCTAGTTCATGAAGACAAAAGGAATATCAATTATTAGAAAAAATTCTTTTCTGTGCTTGCCACTTTGGTTGTACAGCTTCGAATATTATAAGAATCTTCTGATAAAACCCATTTTTTTCATGTAGAAGTCATGTTAAAATAAACACACTCCAGCTTAACAGGCACTCTTCTTCCTCCACTCTGTCTTATGATGTTCTGCCATTCCTTTACTGCAACCCATCTGTAAGAAAATAATTTTTTTTTAATTTGTCTCTTATGTCAAAGACACTCCTTACGATGGGGTTTTTTGGGTACATTTATGAGAAATGACAGTGCTTCACTAAGTAAACATGAATATAAATATGGCAAGTATACTTTACACTGGTGTCTCAAACAGTATTTTGATTTTTTAATTTAAAACCAGAAAACAGAAACCACTGCAGTTTCCTTATTGTGATTATTTTGTAATGAACACAATGGAACTGAATCTTCATTTTTGAGCCATTTTCAACAGTCCTGTGAGGACAGAGAGAACTAGATTTTCAGGTCCTTTGTCTTACCACAATCCTACAGTTAGTTTTTATTTTCATAATACAATTTAATATACCTTGAGATATGTTTTTCATATAGCTGGTTGCAGTCTTGTACTGAGATATATTTATTTATTGTAATAGAGACAGATTTAGGACTTCTTGCATAATATTTAGTGGGACAAAAAGAAGGCCAACCCTGTTAAACAACATCTTGGTTGTTCAGGTATTCAGTCACAATAATGACATCCGTTAAAGTCTCAGTTTGCAAATCTTGAACTCACCTTCCGTCTCCTGTATGACTCAGAATAGTGAGTCAGTTCTGTGCCCCAGTAAGTGCTAAATTATTTAGCAGCACTGAAGCAGTCCCATCAGAAGAGCCTGAGAAAAATAAAACACTTGTCTCCTTAAACTAAAAGGTCTGAGCTGGACATGCAGTGCTTGGGTTTCAAGGTCCTGCTTTGGATTCCTTAGACAGCATTGCTGTAGTGCTGTAGCCACCATTGGTCTTTCTTTGTTTTCCCACTTTCTTTTGTTTTAGAGATGAGGCTGGTTTGGGGCACTGGAATGACACAATTTGTTTTCACAGCTCTTTAACATGCTGTCATTAAGCACAAGCAACAGGAAATTCTGTGAAGATTCATGGGATACATTAAATAGGGTATGCGCTTCACACTTTCCTTTAAGCAGCTGTCTACTCGCACTAGAGGATGCCAAATCCACTACATAGTCTTCCAGTGTGTCCTTTTACCACTGAGAAGGGCAATTCTGCAGACACACCTTACCTTCAGAGAGGAATGCTTGCTTGTTTAAAGCACTTCGTGGATGTATGGCTCAGGTGTCTCCTTTTATTGGATCTTATGTAAGATGGACAATTTCATGACCCATGTTCTGCTCACATGACAGCTTGTTTTGCACTGGGCATAGTTAGGTCCCCTTGAAAGTAACAATTTTGCTTATTCATTGTCCAGACTGACTTTGAATTGACATCTAAATGTGGCCCTCTAACCCTACTAGTATCTCTGTAAGCCAGTCAGTCACATCAATGCATTAAGATTAATAAATATATATAAAATAAATAAAAATTAAAAGCCTTCTCTGATGAATACCTTCGTATTACTTCAAATGATACCATTTGCCTCTGTGGATCACAGAAAATGAGCCACCACTGAAAGCTGATTTAAAAAACCCCACCATTTCTTCAATTCAAAACCTTATAGGCTTCCAACAGCAGGGCTGTAGTTCCCCTAAAATCCTAATTACAGTGAATTAAATTACTAAAATGCTACTAATTACTTTTTAATTTCAAGAGAGATGTTTACAAAGCACGGTATAATGAGTAATACAGTACTTCAAATGATTACTAATGTTGCCATTTTGTCTGACTTAATCTCAATTAGTATAAATCACAATGTCATCATTGCTAATTGCTATTCCTTTTGAGCAAAATGCTAATTTCTCTTTACAATCATACAATTGCTGTTTGTTTTCCCCTTAAATTATTCCATTTAAGAGGCCCTGATAAAATGAGTGATCAGAATATTTATTTTCTAGAGCTCAAGAAGAGGAAAGCCTGAACTGAGGCATTTAAAGTTCATTTTTCAGTAGTTTTGTCTTTTAAGTTCGTTTTTTTCCTCTAACAAATAAAGCTTTCATCTCTCAAATGAATCATCAATCAAGATGTAAATTCCTATCAAACTGTACTTTCAAGGGATTTTGCTTGGTTTAGTGTCAGAAATTGACTTTATTATCCATCTCTGAAAGGAAGATTTTAATCTTTTTACATGAATAAAATGCTGTACACTTAACTGCAGCTGTGTTCTTAGAAGGTTCTCACTGTACCTGTGAGAAGCTGAATACCAACAGATAAAGTCAAAATTATTTGTCTAAGGTCAGAGAAGACAAAAAGGGAGTGGAAGAGCTGAAATCACCATGGAGCACACTACCCTACCTGTGCACTAAATAGTAGTCTGTGCTCCTCCCCTCTAAAAGTCTCACAGAATTGGATGTCAAATGTTTTGGTCCCTTGAACAGGCAGTGCATTACAATGCCAATGGATTTCTATTCTGGTGCTCTCTAAATGAACAGGGACAGGACACAGGACTTTGGTCCTGTTATCTTCACCATGGATGAGGTCAACTCCCAGCCTTGGGCCATCAGAAATTATTAAAGCTCCATTTCATGTGCTGTGTCCACTCACTTTAGGCATTGGTCTGTCTTCAAATCCACTGATGGGGTGAGATTCAATCATGTCACGACATTTCCTCGTCTTACTCTCTCTGTGTCATTACAGGAATAATTTGATAAGCAGGGCCCAATAAACTGAGTGGAGCTGGAAGGAGGGGCTGGAGAGTGTGAATATGCTATTGCTTACTGTAAGATATCTTCATACTTTTAAAACAAAATTAATACTCCAAGGTCTAGTCCACTTTGCTACTTATTACTAGAAATATGCATGAATGATTCATCTCTGTGCTGAGAGATGAGGGAGTAGAATAGATCTAATAAGTTTGCATACCTTTCAACAGCCTTTCATTGAGAAATCTGTGAAACTAATCCTCTGGACTGTGCTCTTTCACTCCTGGTATAGACAAAAGCAGTCTCTGAAAAGTTGGGTATTGTACAGGGCCTAACATTTATCCTTCATTAAATAATTTCTTTTTCTCTACTGCAGTCATGCTATTTCTCCTGCTCAGAATGAAAGCTTAAAGGTAAGTGTCATAAATTTTAAGGCATGGTACAGGTTACTCCTGTAATTCTGTCTTCCAGGATAGAGCAAAAGATTAATTTCTTATTTCCTCCATACATATGTTTTAGATAGAAAGCATACCAACGAAAAATTGCAAGTAGCACATTTTCCCTACAGAAACTAAGGTACATTGCATTAACTCAATATTTGCATTTCAAGTATCATCTGATGGTTTGTTTCTAGACTCTGCTTGCATATGTATTGTTAATACTGAAATTTCTGTCTTGAGAGGAGTGACAGGTCCGGAAAGCAAATAGTCCTTCCAGCATTTTTAAGAATTCATTTCCCAGTTGGCCCAAAGAAGAAACAAAAAGGATGAAAAGCACTTTAGTTGTCTGTTTACCAAACACTGGTCCAAAATCACCAGTGTTGATGGGAATTCCAAGGCAGTTGATAAGAATTTTAGTATGGTTTCCGGAAGGAGTGCATTGGTTTGATTTCTTCTTCTGGATACAGTTTTGCTAGCTGATGTCACAAACATCATCATACAGGGGTCCTACATTTTAAAAAAACTGGTCTTGAGAGTCAAAACTCAGTATAGCTAACAGATCCTGAGGTGTGAAGGGAAAACAGAACTCCAGATTAAGTCAAAATGAGTACTCCTGCACCTGTGAAATTCAAAATGGGCAAAATTTAAGAAGGCAGTCTGCATTATTTTAAGTAGTTACTTCAGGGAAATTCCAATCTCAGATACATAGTTTACACACACTTGCTCCCAGTGGGAGTCATTACATAACATTCACACATGTACAGTGTCAGCAGTTTTTTGGATCTGTGTGAGCTCATGCTGAAATACCATGAAGTTAAATAGAGTTTTGTCCCTCTCTTCAGTTTGAGCAGGCTGGAAAGCAATGGGTGTAGTAGTTGATCTACATAGCAATATTCTGTGCATTACACAGCCTGTTTTCCCCTCATGTAAAACTTTCTTTGTAAACTTTGTGAGTTAGTGTGAAGGTAGATTTTTTTTTCCCCCAGCCCTCATTATAATGCAGTCAAATTGCCCTTCAAGATGTTTTTCCATGCTGGTGGCTGAACTTCAACTTTCACACTAGCACAGGCAATACCAGAAGAACTATGGCACTGTTGATGTAAAGAGTGGGATTTAAAAAAAAATGCTGTGTCTAATCATTTTGCATTTTTCAAGTTTGCACTTGAATAAATAGACTAATCAATCTTCTGAGAAAACATGCCCCAGAAAGAACTGCATAGGAGAATAAATAACACGGGTTTTATTAGCCTTGTATTCTACTTACTAATCACCTATCTGTAGCAAGAATCTGAAGGGCACAAGCAGAGGTGGCTAGTGACTCCCTTGAGATTCTTTGTCTACATTTTGATAGATTTTTTTTCTCAGGTATTTTCCCAGTTTTGGGGGTTAAGAGGTTAGAGAGGAAACTGCACAATATTTTTGTTTTGTAAAAATGCTTCCCTCTCTTCCTCTTTTGTTTTGAGGTTAAACCAAGCATGTAAACCTGGTATTCCTATGACTAGACTGGCTGCGTAATTATTAGCAAAATAATGGGGTTTTTTTCAGTTTTCCCATTGTATCAGTGTTCCAGTATCTCAATGGAAAACCTAAGTGTCATACAAAACTCCAATTTTGTGTTGTATTTCTCTTCTCATTTAAATAATTAACTGGAATAGTTTGATTTCTGTGTGGTAAATATTCTATACTCTTTGGTCCCTGCTGTAAAAACCCTGTTATATTTGCATACAAATGAACTTTTTACATTGACCTGCTTTATAGCACTAAGTAATTCAACTGTCACTAGATTTTAATGTAAAATGAGATATCAAAACATTGAACCTCAGATTAAAAATATGGGATTTCAATGGTTTCCAAGTAAATGTTATTCAGCACAGGGGTTCAATACCAAAATGAAAAAGTCATTTGTGCAAGTCAAATCAGGACTAAGATCTGCTTTCTAAATCATGAGATTGTTTTGAATCCGGGTATGTTGTTCATATTCAACTGTAGTGTAAGATGTTCACTTATGAGACTTTGCTTTTAGAAATGCCTGGAGATGTTGGAAGAACTGGAAAGCAAAGAAGGAGCAAATATCTACTGTATATCTTCAAAAAGAATCTCTGTTCCTGGAACAAATTGGGGAAACCTTTGTGAAATCAAACTCACAATTAATTAACCAAACGCAATTATCCCAAAAGTCTTTATTTGGAATACTTTCTACCCAGGTATGAACAAAAAGCAAATCCACCAGATTTAGGAGGCAGGTAGAACCTTAAGAACAGAGTATTACTTTCTGTGAACTATGCTCCCATCTCAGTGATCCTGAAGACCTCAATATTGTACCTGTGAGAATTTCAGTGTAGACAGTATCTTCAATTTCTCCAGTTAATAAAAGCAGCAAATCTGTCAAATACAGACTCAGCAGTTATTACATGGTTGCCTACGATAACAAGTATTACGTGTAATGAGTGAAGAAATCTGTCTTTTCCTTGTGTTCCTAAGAAGTAGATGTTGCCTCAACCATTTCAAGAATTTTCTGAATGTTGGCGCAGTCTTGTGTCCTGGTTTCAGCAGGGATAGAATTGATTTTATGCTCCCCGTTGTAATTTATCACCCATGGGAATGGGGCTCAGGTTATCCTCTTGTTGTACTTTGTATCACTGACTTATGATATGATAGAACTGCCAGTTGTGAAACCAGGCTGGTATTTGTACTCAATATTGCTGTGGTCTCCATACTTTGGAAGCCACCTGTCAGAAACTATTAATAGTTAATACTTTTAAACTTTCCTCCTCAGAGAAAAGGTTCCTCCTTCCCTATGGGGAAGACGTCTTACCACAGCTTCCACTTTCTACCAGTCTAATTACAGCAGCATTTGAGACTCTGAAAATTTTTAATATCATTGGGATGTTGAAACCAACATGAACACATTGCTAGGAACTAACATGTTGTTGAATGGGTTCCAGATCTCTTCTAAGGTTAAACAACTCTTTAAGAATATCACCTAGATATCTGGCCTAGGTTGGATAGCTACAAGTGGTAGCATGCAAGGGATAGTAGAGGCAAATGCCTAGGACTGGATGCCTTCAATTTTTTGGAAGTTCACCCCTGCACAACTGCAGAATCTGAAAAATTATTAAAATATTAATATACTACCACCCTGGCAATTCCAGAGACACAAATCACTGCAATATACTGAGGCTTGACCCATGCCTACCAAGCTCTATTCAACATCATTCAATACCCTCAAGGGGGAAGGAAGGTCTCTGTATGTGACAAGGTGACAGACACTGCAGCTACTCCAATGCCTGTGACAGAAGCTGTGGCTACTCCAACCCAGCTGGCAGGCACTGCCCTGAACCAGAGAACCAATCCATGTTTGCATCAATTGCCCTGATACACAAGAAGAAATGGTCATGAAAGTCAGCTTGTTTAGTAAATTTGGATGAAGTTGGACCATAGCAGGAAAGGAGGATGAGGCAGAACAAGAGGTAACCACTTCATCTCTATCCCCAAATGAGCTGTAAAAATATTTCAGCCATTATCCAAGTGAGCAAATTATTTATATATTCTATTTCCATTATTAAACTGTTCTTATCAAAACCCATAGGTTTTACCTTCTTTCTGATTACCACCCCCTTCCCACCAGGGTGTGTGTGCCTATCAGTGGGTGAGTGGCTGTGTGGTACTTAGCTGCTGCCTGAAGTTAAACCACGATGCCTTGCAAAGTTCCAGGTCAAGTATGAGATCAAGAAAGTCCCATTAGAACCCTATGTTTTGGTGATTATATAGCAATGAACAGTAAAAAGGAAAGTACACTTTCATAATTATAGAATTATGAATATTAAAGAGTTGCACAAATTCTGTTTCAAAGTGATCTCTGAGAGGTTATAGAGTCCAACTACTCACGTAAAGCACTAGATCAGGTTAGCAATGACTATGTCCTCTAGGGTCTTGAAAATCACAAGGATGGAAATTCTGCATCCCCTCTGGATAGTTTCTCCCACTGCAATCCAGCTTCCTGGTGACTTCTTTTCCTCCGGCATCCATTCTAATCATACATACATAATTGGTGGCTTTTGCATCTTTTTATACTGGATTTAGTGAGAAGACTTGGGCTTCACTGTCTTCGGAACTCAGCCCTCCAATAACTCCACATCCCTCCTGAAGTGGAGAGCCAAAAGTAGCCACCATATTTCAGGGGTGGCATCACCAATGTTGAGTGGAGGAGGCTAATACTTTCCCCGGTCCGCCTGCCATGCTGTCCGTAAGTATTATAGGCATATAGTCCCTAGCAGTTCCAAACAGCCCCCTAAAGTCCCCTAATCACTTATAGTCCCCTCATAGTCTAGGATGTGGGTCTCCTTTACTCAAATGAAACTGCTGTGTTGATTGACATTTAACCCTATGTCCACCATCAGCCCCACACTCTTTTACAGCAGGGCTGATATTCAGCCATTTGGTTCTTAGCCCACAGTGATGCAGAGGGTTACCCTGAGCACAGAATTTTGCACTTTTGCTCAAACTTCAAGGGATTTCTATTGGCACAATCCCAATTTTACAAGGAATTATGGATTGATTTTTCACTTGTTATGCCAGCTACTTCTTCTACCAGCTGGTAGCTCATTACTATTGGCATTCCTCAAGGGTCAGTGCTGGAACTGAAAGTGTTTATCATATTTTTTACTCATCTTGGTGATGAGATGGATGTACCTTCAGCATGTGCATGAATTGTGGGCATTTGTTAATACACTGGAGTGTACAGCAGCTATTCAGAGACCTCAACAGACTGGAGTCATGGGCTTATAGGAGCCATATAAAGTCCACAAAAAACAAATGCAGAATCCTGTACATGAAGTGTAAGTAACAGGCTATGGGACAAATTGCTATAAAGTAGCTGTGCAGAAATGGGCAGGGGGTTGCTCATGAAGAACAAGCTGAGTGTGAGTTAGGAGTAACTCACACAAAGAAGGTCAGCCACATACCAAGCAGGTTTAGCAAGACTGCAGTTTGACAGAAGGGATTATTCCTTTCTACTCAGCACACGTGACACCACACTTGCATTACTATGTCCCATTTTTCTCTGTATTTAATGGATGTCATGCGCACAGGGATTTTCCACATCACATGAGACTAACTGTTCCAGTCTGTTGAAGCAATGAGGGAATTAACAAGGCAGAACATCCAGATCAGCCTGCTAAACACATTTGCACCCACTTTAACCCTGACTCTCTCTCTGGTGCTGTTTTCCCAAAATAGCAGAAAGATCCCTCCAAACAGAGCCAAGGGCATGTTTTTGGCGTTGAATAACATGTTGTCAAGATGAATCTATAAGTGTTACTGGAAGTTGCTCCTCAGTCAATATTAGGAGACATTAGTGTCATATCTCATCAGATAGTGGAGTTTCAGAAGTAGAGGGAGACAGATGTTATATTTTAAATCTTTATTTTAGTTTTATTTTAGTTCTGTCCCTCAGTGGGTGCAAGAGCTGATATCTAAAAAGACACAAATGTTTTGCATTCTACATTCTAGCCTACATAGTAGTTGAGTCTTGAAGAATATTTTGCAATCCGTTCTAACAAAATAAAACTTATGACCATATAAGTTCCCATGTCTTGTGAGGTTTTTTAACTGGGCAAACATAACAACAGTATCATTATTTCAATTACCAGAACTGAAAATTCATCCTTAGGAAACAAGAAGAATGAACACTGTCACTCTTTAGCACCAGAATTCCCCTACTCTGCAGCGCTTCAGTATTTTAAGACAGGTGTTTGAATTGGAAGGAGTAGCACAACCACAAACATGACATACTTACAGAGCACCTCTTATTATTTGATGGTTCTGCTTGCCTTTTTTGCTCATTTGTTTCTTTGCTTGCTGTGATAAAGTGATAGCATAAATGAAATGAAATCTTATGCAGGTACAGCTGAATGGATAATAAAGGCTCTTGATTTGCTTCTTCATTTTCCCAGTCACTAGAACATAACATTGACTGACATTTTATGATAACTAAGTTCTTTAATAAACACTTGGAATATATAAGTTCTTGTACCTTATCATGTCACTGAACTATCAAATGTTAGGTTTCTTTCATTGTCACTGGCAATACTTGCTATCTTACGTTCTAATGGAAGGTCATTTTTCTTCAACTTACCACTCTTCACCTGCAAACATACACTGGTACATGAGATTTTATTGCCTGTGTTAGGTGTTCTGGTTATAAATAACAGGATTATTATTGTCAGTAAAATCAGTGAGTACCCTTTAAAATACAACCACAGTAGAAGAATTAAAGGATTTCTAGACTTTGGCATTTGAAGCAGGTAGTTGTAAAGAGAGATAAGATCCGTGTCCCCTGAGCCTCCTTTTCTCCAACCTCAGCTCCCTCAGCCACTCCTCATAAGATGTGTGTTCTAGACCCTTCATCAGCACTGTTGTCCTTCGCTGGACATGCTCCAGCACCTCAATGTCTTTCTTGTACTGCAGGGCTCAGAACTGAACACAGGAGTCAAGGTGTGGCCTCATCAATGCTGAGCACAGAGGGACAGTCACTGCCCTGGTCCTGCTGGCTACACTATACCTCATACAGGCCAGGATGCCCTTGGCCTTCTTGGCCACCTTGGGCACACTGCTGGTTCACATTCAGCTTCTGTCAACCAACATTCCCAAACACCTTTAAAACCATGAAGTTTTTCTTTCCAAAGGTCTTTCTTAGTAACATAGTTAAGTGGACTTTACTATGTTAAGTTATCATAGATATTCTGAGCAGCGGTAAAACTGTGTGTCACTTGCATGTGGCGTTAATACTTCTAAAGGTCTGTACAGTAATTGAATGAAAAAGAATGTTTGTTATCTAAAGGGAAGTACTATGGTGTATAGGATACACTTTGTCCAGAACAGGGCCTTTACAACAAATTTCTCTGTGCTAGAGTTTTATGGCTGTCACTAAAATGTCAACCATTGATCCAGTGGTTATATTATCTGAGATTCAATTACAGTAGATCAATGTTGGCTTTTTAACAATAACCTTTGTGCCATGCTGAACAGCACTGGAAATATATCTTACTCCACGTGCCTAGTACCAATTGACAGCAGTGGTACTGCTAACACCTACAAATGAGAAAAGAACAAAAATTAAAGAATCAACTTCCACATGGCTAAGTAACTTTGACTACTAAACTCTGTGCCAAAGAAATAAAGGAAAAATAAATATTTTGAAAAATTATCCAACACTTGCCCATATATTTTCCTTTCTATATTTATATTTGACCACTCAAAGAAAGATTCAGATTTTTAAATGGAAAACAACTCTGTTTATCCAGACATACCTTGATGTTACACTGAAATTTTTATTTCTAGCAGTTACCTCAGAAGTCTGATTACTCCAAGTAACACAATTCAGTATTTTAACATGTTTAGTTGCAGGTTTATTTCTTTCTTTATCTGTCTTGAAAAATGAAACACAGCATTAAGACCTACATTCAGTTTCTGTTGCAGGGTTCATGACTGATGACAGATAAATTAATTACTTTCTTTTAAAGAGGAATAGTAACACGTTTTTACACCATTCAATTATGAACACCTGTGATTTTGGGCACAGACTGTATGTTATCAATAGCGAGTACTTGGAACAAAGTCCTTCTTTCAAGTCCCAGGCATTCAAATATTATTGTGATGCAGAAAGAGAAATTGAAAATTCTCATGGTTTTAGATGGAACTTCACACAGGTTTAAAAGAGCTGAGGGTGAACATGTTTGTGCAGGTTCTATGTTTACATAAAGTAGCTGTGTCAGTGTGTCACGTGGAAAAGTGAACAATCCAGTAAACACAAGCATTTTTAGGAAATTTATTTTATGCAAATTTATTGGTAGACTAAGGCAAACTAGGGCAAATTACCCTTAGTCTATCATACAAGTATACTTTTATTTCTAGTGGGAAGGTGTGAAAGGCTTTTGTTCTTATGCCAGTACAGTATGTCGCCTTTCTGGGTGTAGTCATCAGTGCAATTTTAAAGTTGTCCTTTTTGCCAAAGGAGTATCCAAGGGCTACAAAAGAAGGATAAATTTGTATTTTTCATTTCACCTGTTAAAGGTGATAAAAAACATGGAGCAGAGAGTTTTCAAAGGCCTCCTCTGGGGTCTGTTCAGCTCTGTGAGTATAGTCTGCGTTCCAGGATGATTTAAAGGTTGTTTCAGGTCCCCAGCCACAGAAGTCACAACCAAAATGTCATGCAAGCCTGGGCTGCAGAGCCAAGTCTATTATAGCTGGCATTCCTGGAGAGTGGGAAGTCTGAGTATCTTCTCCCCAGGCTTCAGAGAGTTCCACCTCTTCTTTCCCCACAGACTCTCAGAGTGTTGGGAAAGCAACTTTGGATAGAAAAATACTGCAGAGCTAAATGAGCATGTTTGAGCCCCCTCCTGCCAAAAGAAAAAAAGATAAGACTCTGAATCTAAGGGGCAGGATTTCCTAGGGATCTTTTTCTTAAATCATGCAGGAACTCTTTCTCAGGAAGGGGTAAATTAACTTTTTCCCTCATTCAAACACTCCAGTGAAGAGAAAATCTTTAATCTGGCTGAAAATCTACATGATAACGGTGATGGGTTTGAGAATACACACTTGATAGAAGTAAATACCTAAAGTGTACACAGAGATAGCACTCTCACTAGATTTAGATAGCTGAAACTCCACAAACAGACTTTACTGGTATAAAAGTTTGGAATTAAGCCCAACGTTTCTTCTCGCATGAGTAATTCATCATACAAGTTAGGAATTTGACAATAACAACCAAGATAATCCACACTTGCATTTTAACATTAATCTGTCATTTATGTCTATGTAGATATCTTCCTTTTTTTACTGTACAAGTGAATGGAATAGCTATATCTTTAAATGTCTAGTCTGAGACATATGGCCTCAGCCAAAGTGACATTTAATTCAAGCATCATGCATCACTGACACTGCTCACAGAATGCAGTGGTACTCAGTTTATGAAAAAGAGGAACAGAAGAAGTCTTCCCCTATTAGCTAATTCTTGATCTGAGATCATCTTAAAAAAAGAAAAAATAGAGAAGAGCTGTGCCCTGGAGATTCCTGTAACTTTTAAAAAACACACTAAAGACAAATAAATTACTTCAAAGTAGTCACACTTAAGGCTGTTGTTTGCTTCTAGGTTCTAGCTATCTGCAAGGATGTTAATCCAATTAACAATTTTATTTCCTGTTTTACCCTTCCTCTCTCTTCCCCTCCCCCCATCCCCCAGGAACGTGCTCATTAGGGAGAAGAATCATTCTACAGTACTCATTTCTGGGTAAAATTTGCACTTGTGCTACTTACAGATTGAATACTCTCTTGTGCTTCAAGAAGCCAAACTTGACATTGAAAAATCAAAGTTTGCTGTCAGAGAGCTCTTTGGCTAACTTGGTCAGATCATTAAGCTTTTTTTTTTTTGTAGAGGACACTGAGACAGAGACATCTTCATTTATTAGGCTCATCTTAGTAGGCATTGGTTTCAAAATTTCATTAGATCAAATTGATCTCCGTGATTGCTGTGGTGCAAATGTACATCAGCAGTACTTTTTACTTGTAAGTCTATCCAAAATACTTGTTGGCCTGTGGAATGTTTCTTTGCTTAACTGTTAATTAATTTGGTGGAGGTAGATCCCAGTTAAAAATATTGTCATAAAAAAAAGGTGCTGTAAATACTTAGTGGGAGTTTCTAAATCAATTTTGTAGAAAAATGACAAAGAATGTTAAGAGGAAAAGAGACACATACACCTATATCCAAGACTAATATCACTGTTCTGTAAAGACAGATTTAGAACAGATTTCACCGGCATCTGAGACACCACTTTCATTTTCACAGTGGAAGGAGTATTATACTTTCTCCAGGCTCAGTGGAAAAGGGTGATGTCACTTGTAAAAGGCAGCATAAAACCAATAATAATTACTCATCTTTTTGCTATTATTCAGCCTTCTTCCCAAATACACTTTGTTTCAAAACAAAGACACAAACAGTGCTATATATATGTCTTAAATTAGAGCTTCTCTATCCAAAACATACACTGTAAACTTCCTCTGACCATTGGTAGGAAATCCCATGGATTTTCAAAAGCAGGTGAAAGAGAAATTGTATGCATACTTAATTTTATTCACAGTACTTGATAAGAAGCTGTAATAACTGGGGTAGTAGTAGTCCCCTTTTTGTAGTCCCCTTGGGCAAAGTAGGATGTTTCTGGGGATCTTAATAAAGGTCAGACTGTATTATCTTCATCAGAGGTTCAAAAATTACTTTCTCCTGGTTTGTTAAAATTGTGCATTCTTTTAATAGGAAAACATGGAGATTTTAAACCTACTATGCCAAATGACAGGATCCTAATGTTTTCCTTGGAACAAACCATTAGGAGACCTGAACTTCAGCCACTGCTCCACATATACCAGCTGTAAGTTGAGAGATAAGAGATTTCATTCAAAAAACTCTTCTTGACAATCAAAATATAGTCACTGGGGTCAAACACAAAAAGAGAAGAATTTGATGTGAGAGCCCAGAGTTCACAAGAAGTTATGTTTATAGGTGGATATTTTTTGCCTTGTTTTCTTATTCTATGAAATGTGTACATAAATACTTATTGCCCTTATGAAATATTGTAAACTTCTAAATTTGAAGAAGCTGTAATGTAGTACATCTGATTTCTAATTAACTTTAAAATTTAAATATTAATATCCAGCTCCTTGTAGAATGTGTAAAAAAATATAGTTAGGTTATTATCTACAGATTTTGTGTGTAGTTGTTAACAAATTATCTGACAAAATTTGCTTGCAAAGGAGCATCAAGATATTTGTATTTAAATTTCAAGACATGTTTCTGCTATTAAATGGGATTTTTTTAATGCCTGATTTAATGGAAATGAATCAGTCAGATACATTCAGGATAATAGGAGCACTGCAATTACAAAGGCTGGGCAGAAATGGGGGGATTTTCAACATAATCTAGATATTTCTTCCTCAGCATGTATTTCAAATTACAATATATTATTGTGAATATATGCCATGTTTTTAAGCTTTAGTTCAGTTAAATTTTGGCAATGAAACTTAGCAGCTAGCAGAATTGCCAATTTTGCTATTAACGGAACAGTCTTTTCACCAATATTTTCTACAGGTTTTGGTGGAAGTTTGATCTTACACCTGCAAGTACAGGCTACTAGTTTGAGGTGGTCACTTTTACAAGGCTGAAGAAAGGCCTGAAGTTCAGGAAGAAACATGACCTTGTGATTATAAGGAGAAGGACTGAGGCTTAGCAGGCAGGATTCCATACTATTTATTTACTAGAACTGGATGTACAGAAACAAGAACATATTTGCATCAATTTACCTGATAGTTCTTTTCCCATTGGATTTATGCTGAAATATGAATGCATTTTCAATGTGGAAAAAAATCAGCCACCAGTATTGCACTGGTTGAGTGTCTGCAATTGTCAACCTCTACAAGTAATTAGTAATACATTGTGCTTAAAGATATCAAACTGTGAAGCAAGTGCTAAGAAAACTCCAATGACACCTCAGAAAAAACAGTGTAGTAGTTTTAGACACAATTCAGTCCCTTTTAGTTGCATCTTACAAATGAAGAAAACCACCACGCATTTATTTATTCCTGAATAGGTTTTGTTCCTGTTTTCAGTAAATAGCCTTTCTTTAACCTTAGAAAGTCACATATAGCAATTGCAGTTATTTTTTGCTTTCCTTTTCTTTATGTGAGACTCTGTGTCAGGCTTTGCTGGCAGAGAACAGGCTGCAACCACTTTTTAAAATGCAAAGCTAAAAGACCAGTGTTTGATGACGTTTTTTCACAAGCAGTAAGATGAAGTACTAATGTCCCAAAAGGTGCAGAATTCAGGTAAACTTCTGTGAATATTTTCAGTTCAAATAGATGGGGAAATTATATTAAAAATATGGAAGGATTATTTTTTTTTTTAGGATTGCTGAAATGCTTTGATGGTCATTTGACAAACTTTTCAACAATTCTTCTATTGCAAAAAGAATTTTTAAATTATAAGCTGTTTCATATTGGAAAAGAAAAATGTCTGAAAGGTGATCTGAAGAAAACTCTCTGCTTTATTTTGTGGGTATTTTTTTCTGCAAATAATTCCACTCTCTATTTTTTTTTTAATTCAGCATGAATTGAGTATTTTCCTGAGGTTTTGAATTTGTCTCTTGCACCAAGTGCCATTATTAACTGTCCACCACAGTATTCTCCTCCTGTGTTTAGAGAGCCTGTAAGAATACAGCCAAAGTTGATGCCTCAAGGACAAACACAGTACAGTTTCACCCAGAGATACTTTTTAACATATCTGAGACAAAGCTCACAGCATTTCAATCTCAGTTTCAGCTCCCCTTGGATTCTGTTCTCAAAATTTTCTTCATCCAATCACAAAAGCTTATCAGAATGTTGCACGGTACAGAAGAGACAGTTAAGCATTTCTATGATGCAAATTATGTAAATTCACAATGTGATAAAAAGTCTTATATATGTGAATAAAACACAAAGTAAAAAAGGATAGTTCCTAATTCTTTTTATGGTAAGAAACACACACTGAATATTTTCCAAACTGATAGGCTTTTGCTGCTATCTCTTTATTGGTGTTCCCTCTTGGAATTCTAGCACATTGATACATTTTCAGATACCTCTATATTTACCACAGTCATGTTTGTTACACTAGGCTAAAAATTATGCTGATAGTTTTGCTGCTTTCAGCAATTCTCAAAATTTTAAAATAGTCCTTGTTTTAGAATGAATAAAATTCTGGCTTATGACCACTAATACTAATAATAATGTTATCATGTTTTCTTTTAAATGGCTAAACAACCCTTTGCAAGGAGAGTTGATATGGAGCAATTTCCTCTTCTTTAAGTAGAGATGATCTGAAGTTATTTCCTATTATGTGTTCTGAAAGCTTTTTGCTAATTTTTGGCTGCAAAATACAATAGTCAGACTAATTTTCAGCTGAAAATTGCTGTAAAATAAAAATAGTTTAGATAATGAATCACCAAGTTCTGGAGCTGGATGTTTTGGTTTAGGTTTTTCAACGTTTTTTTAAATTAAAATCTGAGGCAGGTATCAGTCATAACCACAATTTTTAGAGTAAAATTTTACCAGCAAGTCTTTAAATAAGTGTAACTTTAATGAGCATTCTGTTGATAAATTATATTTTTAAAAACATGAAAATGTTCTTTCAAGTGAGGTCAAAAGGCTGTAGATGAGTCCTGAAGGTGGATTTCCCTCATTGTGTCCTTTTGTTATACTAGAGCATGAATAGCCAGTAATACATTTCCTGAAGAATTCCCCGTGCATTTTAGGGCAATCATGTGGAAACAGAAAGAACCTACATTTGTCTCTCATCTCTGAAACTCTTAAACTGACTTTAATCAGGAATTTCATGAGTTGTTCTTACCTCCTCAGTGCAACACCAATAAACACTAGGAGCTCCTCAGATAGAACTTTTCTATCCTTACACATGCCAAAAATGAAAACACTGTGATTAGATGAGAAATTACAGAAAGGGAGAGAGAAACAAAACACATACAATCTAAATGCATAGCTTCTCAAGGGCATATGGGGACTATTCACTTCATCTGCAGAAATCTATAGATTTTGAATCTGAGCTGTAAAATGTAATAATACTAACTAACATTTTCATTTCATGTTTCTCCCCACTCATGTTTGCAATATATTGCTTTTATTTTCTTGGATTATAGAGGATTGTAATACTATATATTTCATTACAATTCTCTTTCAAGAATTTCTATACAACTTAGAAAAGACCTACATAGGCAAAGTGATTTAGATGTCGCAGTAATGACACAAAAGGAGACAGAGACACCTGTTAAGAGAGAAAGAAGCAACTGCCAGGCAAGACCCGCCCGGTTTATTTTATATGCGTTTTAGAAATCACTGTCCATTGGAGGGCAACAGCTTGTCGTACCTCAATCACACTGGTCAAAGGAAATGTCCATCAAACTTCGGTGCCCAGGAGAAAGGAACGTAAACAAAAAGATACCGTTACAATAACATGGCTATGTTTACAGAGAAATGTGTGAGAAACTAGTTACAAAAGAATGATAACATCCAGAACTGCAGAAGTCAGGGCAACAATTTAGATGCCCTAATATAACCGTTTCTGTTCTTCTAATAGTGAAGTCCTATGAGCCAATGCAGAACTTCAGAAAAGAAAACTACTTGAGTGAACAGCTTTGCCTTTGAGTGAGTCTGTTCATTTGTGTGAGCTGTTAGATGTTGTTCCAAGTCCCTTTCCCTGCAGAATACAAGGCTAAGAAGGATTACTTAATCATCAAAACCTCACTGGCTCAGTCTATGACACAGAATCCTCTAAATTCACTGAGAAACAGACACTTCTGGGGTGCTTCAGGCCCAGTTTTTGTCTCTCTTGGTATTTCAGCCGGCAAAAATGCTGTCAAAGGTGAGCTCTGCAACCAAAGAGGCAGTGGAAATAAGAAATATTGCCAGAAGCTGATTGACCCAGCAGTCAAAAGTTGTAGTTAGGCTAATTTCGTTATGAAATATGAATTCCACATTTTTCTTTTCTCACATAGGAATCTCTATGCCACTGAGTCTTTTTCAGAGTCAAGCAGCAGAGTGACGGACTCCTCTTCACATAAAAAATAACATTGTCCTGTGATTTGAGTGAAAAGCAAGATTTTTGTTTCTCCATTTGTAAAGCCAGAGATAATCATACTTATTAATCAAATAAGAGTCTATTGACAATTAATGTTTTCAAAGGGATACTTTTCAAAAGAGGAAAAAGAATCTTTATTTTAAAAGCGGCTGGTTTCACAGATGTTGATTTCTTCTTTACTGTGATTTCTGATCATTTCAACTTCTGTCTGTGTTCTTGGTGTAAATGCTGGATCTGCAACAGAATAAGCATCACTTTTAAAGAGACAGCCTCCTCATTCTCTTTGTTATTACTGGGAAAAACACATTACCATTAGAAATATGCGGTACTTTCTGATACAGTTCTTATGATTACTTATGTCAAGTCAAAAATTGCCCCTATTTTACATTAAACAATGTTACTGGACTTTTCTAACTTATTAATTGAATCTTTTCTAGCCTTATTAATTGAATCACTCAGCACTTACATTGGGACTTCAAGGTACTAGAACATGTACAGACCAGTGACAAAGTCTGCTCTAGTATATTTAAATACTGATTAGAAGGAAACAAACTTGGGAAAAACAAATCTCATTCAGTGGAAAATAGGCAGAAGCACAAATCATATAATTTGCTCACAAACTGTGGGATCAAGACAGAAATTACACTTGCCTACTTGATCATAGTTCCATTAGTACATCTGTTCCCACCTTTCACCTCACAACACCTGTGCATAAAGAGACAGAAAGTGAAACGTTAAGACTAGACATCTAGATACACAATAGAAACAGGTATATTTTTAGTGGAGACATCAACTGATTGCATTGTAAGATGAATATAAAGGTTTCTTTCCTGCTCAATAATGATTTCAGGCTTCTTTTATCTTCCTGGAGTAACTTTTATCCAATTACTTTACCCTCTAATATTTCCATAGTTAATGGAGATAAAGAAAGAAAAGGCTCAGTAGTTCTAGGTTAGGTGTTGGCTTTGTTCCCCTCCAATATTTGTGAGTTTCATAAAAGCGCCACACAATACCTAAGATTCCCTTTAGTGTCTCCAAACAAGATCTTATTGCTTAAGTTTTGTTCTGATCCTCCATGTATGGCTGAATATCATCCTAATGCAGGATTGTTGCTGACAAAACAATCTCCGCTGCTTTGTCCAATTTGGCTGTGAATGACTAAATCAATGTGACCTTCAGAAAAATCTCCCATATGATTATTCTGTAGCCTTGACTGCCAATATGAAGCACTTCCCATTTACCAGAACTCTTCACAAAAAGCAGTTCACTAATTCAACAGCATTTCAGTGTTGGGGAAACTGAGATAGTTCCTGATACAATACAGAAAGCAATATTCCAGAAGTTATTAAGAAATTTAATATACACTGTCACAGTCATGCTCAGGCTGCCAGGTCCTGACAGAACCTAGACTGTGTAAAATCCCGTTTTTATTCTTGGCCACTCTGCAACTTTATATCCATTTTTTTTATTCTTAGCCTCTAATTCAGTTACAGGAGAAAGCTTTCCAAAGCTCTGAACCCTGAAAGACCTCAGGCTCAGCCTACAAATGTACACATTTGATTATTTTTTAATTAATAGCCCCACTGCAAGTATAGAGAATCAGGGCATGTTTAACACTACATATAAAAAAATATTGGGCTAAAAATGGATTATTATCTTGGTGCTGCTATTCATTTCATACATTTCAAGCTGCACCCTTTGGGACATAAAGCTATCTTTAGCTAAATCCAGATTGGAGAACAATTTTGCACTATAAATGTGTACCATAGTGTGCAGTGCTTGAACAAGTATCCTTCACTATAAGGGTGTTGAGGGACTAGAATAAACTGTCCAGAGAAGCTGTGGATGCCCTACCCCTGGAAGTGTTCAAGGTGGTGTTGGGTAGGGCTCTGAACAACCTGATGTAGTGGAAGGTGTCCCTGCCCATGAGAGAGGGATTGGAACTATGCGGCTTTTAAGGTCCCTTCCAACCCAAACCATTTAATGATCCTGTGTCTCTGATGCATCTGTTACTGATCATTGCTGAAAAGGACACAGACAAACTGGAATCTGACATTGAAACCAATATTGTAGGTCCTACGCTGCTACTGACTTCAGTGGAAAAGGATATTTCCAGTAATTTTTATTGTCCAAATCTAAATGACCACTCTGGTCATGAAGAATGGCAAAAGCAATTTCAGAGACTGCCACTGCCCTGCAGAGCTTAGATGTACAGGCTTTTTAGGGCAACGAGAAAAAGAAATATTTCCTGGTTTTCCTAAAGAACTCCCAGACATTTAATTTCAGATTCTGATTTCTTCTTTCATTTTCTTTGTTGCATCATTAAATATAATTTCTAAAAGCAGCTCAGTAGATCAGACATTAGATAAGACTTATTAATTTAATCTTTTTTTAAAATATTTTTCATCTTCATTCATCTTCTTTCCTAACACACTTGCCAAAAGCCACTAACTACAACACAGAGACACAACACTTTGGTCATTATCTTTTGATGTGCTGTTCCCAACAAACTGTCTGACTCCACACTGCTCTCCTTCACCTCTTTTTACCCCTTTCTCAAACATTTATTTTGGTTCATTCTTTTATCAAGCCACGTTGGTAGCTTTTCCCCTTGGCATTTAGAGCTGAGCAAGTAATTTTCAGCAGCTAATATACTTGAAGAAAAATTTTTCCCATCTTGAGAATTACCTGCAAGAAGATCTCGATCTGAATTTGTTAGATACTAGAACAGTTTTGGTATCATTTAAATTTTGTTAGTCTCTGCATGATGACAAATATATAGGCTGCATACTTTTTCACAAATTGATAAAAAGTCATGCAGCACTGAGTGCTTCACGTGATTTTACTTGGCAAAACAGGAGGTCTATGATGCAGAAAATGTGGGCTAAAATATGAGTGAAAATATTACTTTGTAAACCTCAGTATATTCACAGGTATATATTTCACTCAGTCACTTAAACCTTCTACACTCATCTTAATTGTAGCTTCAGCCTATGGTAACTGTCAGCACAATGCTTTCTTGTGATACCATAAGCCTTTCTCCATAGTCATGCATTCAAATTTTTCTACCAGTCCTCCTTGTTCAAGCTATTTCTAGTTGATTTGGAGAGCAATAACATTGTAGGAGCCCAGACAACATTTTTCACAGGCTGCATATCAAAGCAATTTCCAAATGGACAGCTACAGTGTGCTGTGTTATATTTCCTCTATTCTCCAGGAGACCAATGCACAAAGTCAAGAAAGAAATAACAATGGTAAGAAACTTACCACTGTACAAGTATTGCATTCTTGATAAAATGAAAAATATTTGGCTAATCTCATTTTAATTGAAACTCTGATGTTTTGTCAGCTTTCCCAAATACTTAGAGCCTAAAGCCTTAAAACTTTTGGTATGGCTATCTTGTTTCAAGAATCTGAACTTCCTCCATAATACATTATTGAAGCTTCTTCATCTAAAGCACTGTTATTTGCAAGTGAAGTAAATAATCTGGAAAGACAGTAAAAATGCAAAGAAATCATTGAGGTCTACACATAGACTTCCTTATAAAGGAAGAAATACTGATGAAGGAAATGCAGTCTTTCCTTCTGGGAAATGTAGTTGATCAGCATTGCTCAATGACTGCCTTTATTACTGGGACCTGAAAGAGCATTCTGCCTGCAGCTTTTAAGATTTAATTGTACTTGAAAATCAGTTTTTCTAGTGCAGTCTGATAACTAAATCTGGGTAAAGATGCAAAGAAACAAAATGGAGAGGTGAGGATTCTGTGTCCTAATCCCTATTCTGCTATTGAGCAGCCAGTGACCTTGGACAAGACACTTAAAATCCATGACTTATTGCTTCAACTGCCAAATTAGGCAAGGCTGACCTGCCTTTGAGGGGGCTGTGAGCTTCAATTTTTAACATCTTGATACAGAACCACTCAAAACTGCAAAATAGAGGCTTTCATTGTTGTAACTAAAAAAATTGAGACTTCAGCTGGATAGAAATTAAAAATCAGCACTTTCTTCTTGTAACCCTGGGGATGATGACATAGATACACTTGAGTAAGCGCAGGAAGGCTCTGAGAGATGGGCAGAATAACAAATCACAGAATAAATGAATGAACAGAAACATCTGGCACAAGTTTTCCTAGCTGTCCTCACCTCTGCTGCTTTGATTAATAGGGAACAATGAAGTAAACACTGCTGGAGGACAAACTAAGTAGCAAAGAATTGTAACTGACAATTTGCTGCTAAAATACATAGTCCCTTGTAAAACCTATTGATTAATGAACTCTCTCTACCACCATAAAAAATTACACACACAAGAGAGGGAAGCAAACTCGAGTAAATACTCTCATTTAGAAAACTCAGTATCATGCAGCATTTAATCTGTTTGCTATTCAATAACAGCAGCACACCCAAGTAACTTTTCTCTTTTGTTATTACTCACCTGGAGCTATTAATCATCAGACTACAAACAAAAGACCAAAAGGAGAGAGGAGAAGTGGTGAGCCTATTTGTCCCTTGCTGCAGCTCCTGAGGAGGGCAGTGAACCCCGGGAGGTGTAAGGAGCAGCCTCCCAGCCCTGGCGGAGCTGGGACCGCAGCGGGGGTGTGCACTCAACAGAGAAGAGGTTCACTCTTCTTGCGGCAGGGATACAGGGTGCCATTAGCAGGACTCAGTGAAGTCACCGTCCCCTGCCAGCCAAAGTTTTTAGTACAACACTGCCATCTATTGCCTAAAGTTCCAGACTTGAAGGAGGTTGGATATTACAAAGTGGTCTGTCTTGCGAGATGGCCTCAGACCTGAAACCATATGCTGCATCCTACTAGCCAAACACTGCAGAAGTTACAACCTAGACACATCCTTTGACCTCCTAGCCCAAGTTTACAAGCCTGTCTTGACAGGCTGCCAGGATGAGGCTGTGGAATGGAAGAGAAGCTGAGCAGGCTGGACATTTGCAGGTAAGGCAATACCAAAAAGGAGAGGTGCTCTAACTGTTCTGTTCCGACCACACCCTTCTGAATCGTCCTGCATTAACCTTGTGATTGCCACAGTGAACTGGAGATTTATCCAGAAGATGTTCAATGGACGACCCAGAAGACCTGGCTTCAAATCATTGTCATGCCAGAGCAATACTAAATAATCCAAAGGTCAAAGGAGGAAGAGGACTTCTTGTACAAATTACTGTCTGATTAACAGAATATTAAATCACACTAAAGCAATACTTTATCTGAGTCTAAATGCAGGCAAGTGCTTCTGCCTCTTTTAAAAAAGCCTGTTTGCAAAGTTCATTCATTGCTTTCTATTCGTGCTGGAATGCACATTTCTTAATTCATTACTGTTTGCCATTATACAGCTAGATAAACATAGGTATGCAGAAAAAGAAATTATAGTTTGGGTTGTAATTTTTTGATCTATAACTACCACTGTGTTGCTGCCAGAGAGAGAAAAAGATTCTGGGGTTGGTCAAGAAACACAGACTCAAATGCAGTTTGATGAATCCTTAAGGTTTCAGTTTTGAAAAAAATAATAAATTGTGTACTTCAGTCTCCTGGGGAAGCAAATTGAATTAGGTCCATGGGAGAGAGAGAATGGAGAGAATTAGACTTTTGTATTGGCAAGGAGTAGATTAGAACACAAAAATGTGTAGCGTTAACAATATTAAATCTTTTAACCACAGGAAGGCCAGGTCCAGAAAGTGTAAAAAATTGAATTGAAAATTACTCATTTTTCTCCCTTCTCAAATTTCAGGCAGGGCTGTCCTATCAATATGATTAAAAGTCCTACATTAGATTTAACTACTTTGTAAGGTTTTGGCTTTTGAAACGGGCTTGTTTAAATCTCTCTTCTGAATGGCACTGGCTGCCCATGTGAGCTCAGGCCTATGAGAAAACACATTAACTCTGGGGCAAAGGTCCTATAGTTGCAGATAACTGACTGAGAGGCTAGTCTAGGCCACATAAAGTCATATTTAATCTCTCTGGAAATTCTAGAGATACAATAGAGAATTGTCAGTAGCATAATTTGCAAAAAATGTCACCCAAAGGTTTTTATGGTGGAGTAGTTCTATTCATAAAGGCGGCCAGCTCCAAATCTCCTGTAGGCTCCCTCAGCTCACCTCCCTCTGTTACGTATTTGAATTTTCCCTCTATAGTTTCTCTATAAGAATTCTTTTATGATCCATCTTCCTCAAAAAAACCCATTTTGTTTTCTTGATTTTAATTCTGTTACAAGGGCCTCTCCCAATTTACGTTGCATACTCCAATTTTTTTGTCTTTTGATGTTATTATTTCAAAACTATGAGAAGGAGTGTAAGGGACTAATGAATGGGGAGGGGAAAAAGGCAATGAAAAAATAAGAAGAACAGAAACAGACATTTGGTAGTGACACTAAATAATTTTAAAAACTCAGGATATATTGATTAAATAAACCAGCTGCAATTCTTATGACTGATAAACTCTTTTGTATCCTTGGCCAATAAAACTTAGTGTGAGTTCCAACTTCTTTCAGCGAGGCACAGGATATTACCAAAATGAGTCCCTATGGGCTCTTTTACAATTAGCACAATGAGAATTTTTCTGGTTTTTATAAGTGTTCATGAGTGAAAGTTCTGTATTCTGTTATATATGGAGATTTACTTTATCACTGCCTTTGTTTGGATTTATTAAGATTTGATCTAAACTATTCATCCAGAACTCTTACAACCCCAGCTGATGTTTGGTGTGTAGGACCCAGGTGACTACAGATGAGGTTTTTTAAGCCACCACTGCTGTCCCACATGACTTCTGAAAAGGAAGAATTCTAACAGAGCTTTCATTAACCAACCTACTTGAATTATGTCATCTCTAATGCTGCTGTGGAAAAATAAGAGTGCATTCAAGTAAAAGAAAATTTCACAGTCTAAGCCAATCAGCATTTTCCCAAATATAGAGGTTCATGTTTAACCCATAAAGTTACTCATTGACTTGCCTTGTCAGAAAAGCCCTTTCAGTTTTGCCTTTTACTTATCCAGGTACTCAATCCAACAGCTTCACACTATTTGAAAGTGAAGGAAGGAAAATGAAAAGGGACCAAAAAGTTTAGGCAATGCAAAGCACAAAGAAAGACTTCTTGTAGTAATTTTTAAGGTTAGAATACTTACATGATTAATCCATATGGAGAAAAGAGGGGAGGTTCCAGAAGCTTCTAGTGGTTGTTGATTTTGTGAAGGGGACACATCCAAATGCTGCTTTCTGTCATCTAAGAGGATACATTTCTTCCACTCTCCTCAGTAAGAAATCTTGACTATAACCAATTCATGGATCTTCCACAAATCAGAGCAATTTTTGCCTGTTTTTCCAGGTGTCTGTGAGCCTAACTGATTTTCTTTAGCCTGAATTAGCTTGGAAGTGAAGTCATGTATGACTTTAGCATTAACTGAAAACTAAAGAGAAAATGACCTGCCATGTACCTCCTCCTTCAAGTTTGGTTACATTAGAGGAATACTGAGAGCTAAACTAACTTTGCAGCTGGTGCTACAGGTTGTTCCTGATCATGGCAGAGGTTGGGGTGGCCAGGACCTGACCCAGGCTGATGATCCCCATGACAGCCAAAAAGTCAAGCCCCAGATCAGAAACACCGGGATGCTTTGCCTGGCACAGCTCTACTGTAGTAGAGGTCAACAATCTTTCACCATAGCTCAGGCAAGGTGTAAGAGATGCAGGCTGAGCTCACATAGAGCCACGGGTCTATGGCTAGGAGGGGGAGACCCTGTGAGAAGCTGGTCTCTCGGATTAAGGCCTTCAGGAGCCCTGACAGCTGCCCTGAATACTTTATTAGCCAATGCAGGAGACTTTATTTTTATTAGGCCTCTAGGGACATTTTCCTCCATAGAGTTCTTCAGTTTTCTGATGCATAGCAAGATTAGATGGCTCTAATTAATAGTATCATCTTGGATTGGTAAAACTAGATGAGCACCTGACTTAAAGACTGAATTTTGGTTCTTTCATATCTGAAAAAAAATCGAATTCAGGTTTTTCTTATCATGTATTTGCAATAAAAAATAATCAGAGCATTGATGTTCAAGTTTTCAGTATTAAGTACTTAATTTTCAATTTTAAGTTGATATTTTTTATTCAAACTTGTTTCTAGTCCAAAAAAAGCTTTTTTTTTTCTTCCTAGTGGTTTGGAAGATCAAAACCAAATATACTTAAACATTTTAGTTTTCCATGAAATTCAGGTAAATAGATTTAGCATTTTGACCACAGGCATAATATCCTAAATTTTAACAACCAAAGGGAAAGATTTAGTTACAGAGACTCAGCTATTCGCTATACTTCTTCTGCAGGAACCTTGGAATCTGGTTAACTGCAGCTGCAACCTGTGCAAGTTTAGAAGTTGTCCAAAAGCCACCCACATCTTAGGTAATCACTTCTCATTAGGTGCAGTAAGCACTGGAATGAAGATGGATACTCCTTCCCTCTAACATTGTGATGTCAGACACTATTGGTTTCACAGAGAGGGAAAACTGAGCTTTGCAGCCCAGGTGACAGTAATATCCCTCGGCTCCAAGTGTTACCTGGACTCTGGGGATGATGTCAGAGGCTTTTTACCTCACCAAGATCCAGGTTCTGTCAAACTCCACAGCAGTGCCTTTCAGAGTCTGTAGTCCTACTCTGTACTGTAAGAGTGTCAGTCAGTTTGTAAACAGAAATACAATGAGAAAAAAAGAACACTAGAATGGTTAGACATGAATCAACATGACTAACTCTGTGACAGTTTCTGCCTCATGAGAAAAAAAAAGATCTAATGGGGCATATTCATAGCCTCTCTTCCTAATGTTTCTACGGCAATTTTGGCAGCTGGTCGTGCAGAATTCATTTCTTCCAAGTCAGCTCAATCTCACACTCTGGCAGTTTTGATCTGTAGCCTCCTAGATTAATACAGCATAAACAGCTCCAATTATCACAGCTCACATCAAAAGCTTTTAGAATAAGGATAATTGAGTCAAACTGTGCCACTGAGAGAGACATACACAGTGGCATCAGGGTGGTATTTGAAAGTCTCCCAAAAATCACAGCATATGACTAAAAAACACAATAAATTTAATTTTAAAGATATTCAGCCTGCTTTTGATCCTTCTTAAATATTCTAGCTGTCAGTCAATAGAAAAACTAGACTTTTTTTTGTGGTAGATTCAAATGGAAAAGGAGACTTTGTGGTCTGGGTTTTTTAAAGATACATGTGGAACATAGTTCTACTCCAGTAAAAATTCATTGTCCATGAAATAAAAAAGCACATTTTGCAAAGATAAGATCTTTAAAGTTCATCTGAAGCAGTAGTGAAAATAGATCTGAACCCAGAGGATAAATATCTGCAGAACAGTATGTGTCCTTTTGTTATATAATTTCAAAAATCTGTTTGAAATGATAATATTTCTGAAAATCTTAAGAATATTTCTCATTTCCAAAATCTTTCAGCATGTAGAACAGCAAAACAACAAAACATTATGTAGATAATCTGAGAGAATTCTTCATATTCAGTGATGTGTTTGGTTTTCTCATTGAGTAACTCCACATAAGTCCAGTCAAATGTGTGATATAACTAATATGATAAGGGCAAATCAGTAGTATAGAAAAACAAATGACAAAAAAAGGCATCCCTGAATGTGAAATGTTGAAGGTGAAAGAAAGGTATATATCTGTGATTCTGCAAGAGTACTGATCTGCATGAAGCGCATACCTTTTTATACCAAATAGTCCTTGATGGGATCTCCACCTGAAATATGGCCTGCACTGTCTTAATTGTTTCTTGGTTTTCCTTAGATTAATGAGCTTTTCCACTCCTAAAGTAAAAGAAAGCAAGCTGTGATTGCCTTTAGGAAGGTGAAATTTCAAATAGGTAGAGAAGAACAGTAGCCACCGTGTGACAGTGATGCACTGTGTTATCATAGTATATATAAGGACATCCACCTAGTTTATCAGAACAATATGTATAGTTACCAACAGGAGTAACAGGGAATACAGTACGTTTATAGAGTGAAATTTTATGAGATAAGATACTTAGTAATTTAGAAGTTATTATTTTCTACTGCATCCATAAGAAAAACATCATGATGGGATAATCAAGAGGTATTTTCAAAGCAGTTTACAAAAAAAAAAAAATCTCTCATTTCAGTTTTAAATAAAGTTGAAAGAAAAGGGAACAACATTTTGTCCTGCCTTCAGTGGAAATGAAGTTCATCAGCAAGGTAGCTTGTCTATTATATATAGCACATTTCAAAGGTCTGTACAATAACCCGGATTGTGAATAGTTTTACTTTACAGCAAAAGAGAACTAGAATTTCTTACTAAATACTCAGGGGCAAAATTATGCCTAGTTGAAGTGCCCCAGCATGCCTTGTTCTGACATTCCAGTTCCCTGTATGTGTGCATGTCCACCACTGGTACTACTGGCATACATGGTAAAGTTTGTACATTTTCAAACCCTCTGATAAAGTTCTTGGTAACACTTGGTGTACTACTGTAATTGCTATGCTAAGCCAGAAGCTAAAAAGCATAACGATGAGTGTGTAACCAGAAATGCCAATGTGCCTCCAGGGGGTCATAGCAAATCTGAAATGTGTCCCTTCAGAAGCACTAGACTTACAGAGTAGCATCAGATCTCCTCTGCCTACCTGATCAACATGCAGCAGATGGGCTTTTTTCTGTCTCATCGTATTTCTGTCTTTCTCAGATATACAGCAAAAGGTCCACAGCCATCAATACATTAGGTCATCTCTTGTCACTCAGCAGCAAGAGCCGTGTCAGACAGGAGAAGCCTTGAGAGTTTTCTCACTTCTTCTGTGCTTTCCAGAATATCATTTGGTCACATTTTCTTTTTGTAAATTCTGGGTTTTGAGAAAGAATTATGTCTCTGCTGCTTTAAAAAAACTCTAATCTCTTCAGTGTTTGTTATGCTGTATACAATGTACCTCTGCTGAGCATGGTTTGCAGCAGAACTGGGAATCATAGGGTCTATTTCAATATTGCTGTGCAGTACAACATTCATTGTTTCTTCAGGTTTTTTCTTTCTTCTCCATTAAGTGCAGGTAATCTTAAATCACAAAGTATATAACTATAAAACATTTTCAGATTCAAACTTCATATTATGTTCCCTTTCAGAAAAGAATCCTTAGGCAGGAAAGCATCTTCAAAATAGTAAGAGAATACATTACATCAGTGACTGACAAACTGCATAAGAAAGCTATAAATATACTGCATAGCCTTTCTTCCACTGTATCATAAAAACTCTGGCATCCTTCATTTTGCCATTCATTTTAGGAAGTGTTTATCCTGGAAGAGAAGCCAGCTCATTCTTCAGTTCCTACCTGGTGGAAGGGAGCTGGAGGGTTGTTGAGACCAAAAACTCAAAGGATGGCTTCTACTTACAGAAATGCAGCTGCCATTTGTGCTTTAGGATGTAAACTGCCTTATAACCTCAGATTACCAGCCTACCTTTCTGCTAGCTGAAGGCTACAGATACCTGGGAAAAGTGACAAGGAGAACTGGAAGCCCTTTCAAGGGGCTTTACTTTGTGATTCTGAGCTGTGCTTCTGAGCTCTGAAGGATATGTCAAGCAAACAGTTTAGGGGATTCTCTCCTGTCTACCTGTGCTACATAGGAGCTTTTCTGCTCGTGCTACATATTTACCAAGAAATTAAATTATTTTTTCTTCTGTTTCTCTCAGTAATAGGGTTTGACCCAGGACATAGTCATGCTACACCAGTGTCTTGGATCTCTCCTCAGTGAGTGCTAAAACTATTCATTTTATTTTGGGCTAAATTCCCTCAGTCTAGCAACTAATGGCACTGGGGCCATTTATACATGTTGGATTTATTATCTAGGGTTACCTGCTTGGATCATTTTTCTGCATGATGGAATGGAGCATAATTGGGCTATTTCTCATAACAGATGGAGTGTGCCTGTGCAGAAGGAGGTTGGTCTACATCAGGTTTTGCCTCACTATTTTTAATAGCTCCAGTAGAGAATGGTTTTCACTTCTCTGTTGGGGTCTTTCCAGACTAATATTTTTCTTCTTGTTTAATGTCACAGATGTTGGTCTCTGTCACATTTTTGTGAGTGGTAAAGTGTAAGTTCTGGTCACTTTTGCATTGCTTTTCTGAAAACAAGGTGAACAAGGAAACACCAGAAAGAAGTGTCTTGTTAGTACAGAGAATTCAGATACTGGTAATAATACTTCTTTCTGGAGTTTTCTTGCATGAATATCTGGGCTTATTTTATTTTAACACGGCATTAGAACACAATTCCTGGAAAACATTCCAGTCTGGCAGTCCTTTATTACTAGAATAGCATAGCATAGCATAGCATAGCATAGCATAGAATAGACTAGAATAGACTAGACTAGACTAGAATAGAATAGAAATTATATAAAATAAAAATATACAGTTCTGCAATCTGTTATTTTCTGATTTAAAATTGACATATGCAGCAAAAAGAGAATTAATGCATCATGGTTGATGAATAAATTCAACTTAACAAGACTACCATTTTAGTGACCTGTTATGCCTGAGGTTTTCCTTTGCTTATTATGTGGTATAGGTCACAGGCATGCTACACCAGAAGAGAAACATTTAGACCTTTTCATTAAAACCAATCAAAATCTTCCTCTTTGAGCATCTGCTTTTGTTTGAGTTATGTTTTCCTGGTAGTTTTTTGAGTCACAGTAAGGAAGAGTCAGACACACAGGGAGACAGACACTGTCTTTATTCCTCTATGCCATTACTCTCAAAGAAACTACTGGGTAGAGATAAGACACACAGCAGAATAAGACACACAGCAGCACACATTTCCAGCATATTCTTGTGCTAGGCATCTGGTAAGGAACACAGATGTTCTGTGCTGTCTGTATTGGACCTTTGTCTGAGGTGCATATCTCCATGGAGAATGAGTGTTTGTTATAGCACAAAATGAGACCTGTAGAAATCCGGAACATAGCCCCATACCAGCCACTCTGAAGACAATTAATTCTACCCCAGACAAAACCAGAACAAAAAAAATGTTAACATCTACTCTGTTTTTTTTTTCTAAGACTATAGTGGAAGCCAAAAGCAGGAATGTTTCCAAAAAGAGATCACAGACCTGCATTGAGGGTAAATCAAATAGCAAAAAACACAGGACCATCTAGGTACAGATTCTGGCACTTGGAGTCATTGGGAGAAGATTCTCCCCCTCCACTCCACTTCATCTGAAGTACTGAGTCCAGTTTTTGGGCCTCCAGCACAAGAAGGATGTGGACCTGTTGGACTGAATCCAGAAGAGGGCCACAACAATGATCTCAGGGCTGGGACACCTTACCTATGAAGACAGGCTAAGAGAGTTGGGGTTCAGCCTGGAGAAGAGAAGGCTCTGGGGACACGTCAGAGCAGCCTTCCAGTATCTAAGTGGATCATATAAGAAAGTTAAAGAGGGGTGTTTTATATGGGCATGTAGGGACAGGATGAGGGGAGATGGCTTTAAACTGAAAGAGGAAAGGTTCAGATTGAATATTAGAAATAAATTCTTCATTGTGAGGGTAATGAGACACTGAAACACGTTGCCCAGAAAAGTTGTTGATGCTACATCCCGGGAAGTGTTTAAGGTCAGGTTCAATGGGGCTTTGAGCAACCTGGTCTAACGGGTAGCATACCTGCCCATGGCAATGGGGTTTGGAACTACATGATCTTTAACATCCCTTTCAATCTAAACCATTGTATAATTATTTGGATTATTGACTGTCAGAAGCTGGGAGGATGTATCACGGAAAGTGCATCAGACCAGTTGTTTATTGGAGTAGTCCAACCTGGATATCAATACTTCTAAAGTCAGTCTACATTCCCGTTCCCATCTTGCTAAATCAGCTTTATAGTTGGAGAAGGATGTATTTCAAGAAAAAGATATTGGGACGAAAGAGCATTTAGGTTCAGTCAATGAATGACAACTCTAAGCATTGTCTGCATATGCTCCTTTCTCTCTGTTTTTATTATAGCCAATCTAAAAGTAAAAACAACAGTTGTAGATGTTCACATGTTTTGTTTTAGCTGCACAGATAAATGAGAGAAGGGAAATAGAGGCACAGGGAAGAAAAGTGGCTTCTCCCTGTGTCGCAATAAGGACAGGAAAAGAAGGACGCGGACACCTGCTAACAGAGCAAAGAAACAACTGCGCCTAAAATGGGCCAGAGTTTATTTTATATGTGTCTTAGAAACCAGAGTGGAGTGGAGGGGCGACTTGCCGCCCCTCAATCACACTGGTCAAAGGAAATATCCATCAAACTTCACCGCCCAGGAGAAAGGAATGTAAATAATAAACTACCATTACAAAAACACGGATATGTTTACAGAGAATGTATGAGAAACAGTTACAGAAGAATGAAAACATCAGAACTGCAAAACTCAGGCCAACATCCCTGTTTGTCAGTAGCAGAACTAGACAAACACTTCCACTTCCTAGTCTGTTACCTCTTTTTACCTTCTCCATTTGCTACACCTGAGTGGTATCTGTTGTATGACAAAAAAGAGATGGCTTGCAGTTTATCTTGCAGATCAATGGATTTGTAGCTGATAGTCAGGATGAATACCTGAGGACTTACTGATGGAAGATCCTTTACAACCAGGGTGCTTTAACATGGTCACAGATTGCACCAGTGACAGTATGCAAAGTCCTCCTCGTCTTCAGATTTGAAGTCACAAGAGTCTTTATAGGTCAAAAACAATCATTTGTACTGCACTTGGAAAACAGCACCCATGTTTCAGCTCAGTGCCTCCTGCATCAGCTCTCCTCCTTTATGATTTATGCTTTGTTTCTGTGTATAGTGTATTGCAGTAATCCAGTTCCCAAGTAAGTCAGGCATGGGTGGTAGCAGCAGTGTCCTCACATCTGCAAATACGCAGGAAAGTAATTTTGGCATAGGGAGGTATAAGCACAGCTAAAAATCTTACACCATTTCATCTTCAGTCCTGTCAGATAAAGAAAATATAGTGCACAACACTGATGAGCTAAAGGATTGCTAAAAGCAAAGAAATGCACTACCACACTGATCATCTTTTACCTAACAATACAATGAATGCAGGATTGAGAGATGTTGACTTTTAATTGGGTTAAAAATTGCATATTACAAGTGCTACTGAAACTTGATTTTTGATTTTTTCTGCCTTATCTATAGTAATTAAAGTTGTACTTAGTTGCAATGAGAACAAATTTAAGAAATGTCTAACTTACCAGAAATGTAGCAGAGTTATATTACCTCTTTGCATTAATGCTGTCTAATAAACAGGTTTCAGGAGCACACATTAGTTAACATTAGAAGTGCTTTCAAAAATTAATCTAGCTCCAAATATTCTTGTTCCAGCTGATATGGTTTATAATACTTAAATATGCACAGCATGCTTATTATTGTCCAGCATTTTTTTAGTGGAAACCGTTCATAGAAATCATCTTAAAATGTGATTATTTTACAGAAGGAACCCCAAAATTTTGCATTCTTAAGGATGAGATCCATTCTTACTTTGCATCAGTTTACATTTCACTTACTTTAACAAAGCTTCTCCTTATTTTTGCCAGTCTAAGGGTGTTATGAAACAGGCTTTAAATTTGTATTAATTTGTATAAATGCATACCTAATTATGATGAAGAGTAACAGAATATAGCACACCACCCATCATGTATTTCTCACAGACAGGTTTTTGCTCTTGTATATTTATTACAAGCCCTGCAATTTTGGATGGGATTTTTCCCCTTGAAATCCCAGTTTACAAAGTTGTATCATTTTACAAGAAATCCAGCTTTCAGTTTTCTCTTCAGTAAATAAGCTTGGAGTTCTCATGGCTGCTAGGGGACATTTGGAAAGGTTAATCTGAAAGGATCAAACGCTAGAAGGCAAATAATATAAAGATCCTAAGGGATATTACTTTTAAAATCTCATGATTTTTAAACCAGTTTTATGGGATTAAAATTGCAGCAGCGGAGATTGAGGTTAAACATTAAGAAACCCTTCTGCTGTAATGATAGTTAAGTAGTAGGACAGTTTGTCTGGAGAGCTTGCGATTTTCCACAAGTGAAGGTTTTTAAGAGCAAACTGGACAGGTTCCTACCCAGGAATGTTTAAGCCTTCATTGATACTGCCTTAAGACAAGGAATAGTAATGAGGTCATGTTGGGTTAACAATGATAAATGTAAACTTGCTTCATCTAAACCACTGGCAAGCACTGCTTATAATGCATTTCTTATCCATATTTTGAATAAAAACATTTTAAAAAATCAACATTAGTAGGAAAAAAAGAATGAATCATCTAAAAAAAGGTGGCGTTTTCCCACAAAGTATATGTATGTTCTGTGTGTTCTAAGGGATCTCTGCCTAGGATATGTTATCAGTCCCAAGTAATCCCAATGCGCAGGTTAGTTTTCCTTTTCATTTTTTCTATTCTCATCTAATCTTCTTATTTTGTTATTATACTAGTATGACTTCATTTCTAGCATGTTTATTTTTAAAAAATTTTATTCAGTTGCGGCTTTACAAGTTCTGTTGCACTTTGGCAATGACTTTTGAGGTAATTTGCTCTGTGTGGGCTCTCAGCTGTTAGCACAGAATCAATGCAGTGCACAGCATGTATAATATGTGACCTTGGTATAAGAAATCCTCAGAAATAGCCAACTCTGTAAGAGAGAACAGAAAGGTCTAGAGGATTCAAGATATTGTTTCCTCCCCCACAGCCTGAGGTCAGAGCAGACAGCTGAAAGCCTTGAAGTGCAGGAGATGCTTCAGTAGACACCCCAGTGGCCGTCTCTCATATACCCAATACAAAATGAAGAGAAGTTACATGAGGAGCATTTTGTTCCAATTGTTAAATCAAGACTTTTTATGGAAGAAAATCTCAGAAGCATCTGTACTGCTGGATCTGTATCATTCTGCACTCATTCTACATACTGAATGAGGCAAAGGTCCTATATTGAAAAAAAAGTATATCAAGGCTTCTGATATAATGCATACCTATAACAAAAAAAGAAAGTTGAAGTAACCTTTCCGCAAGCAAATCAAGTACTAGTTGGCCATCAAGATTTATTAGCCTAAATAAATTACTCTGAAGGCTTCTCTAGAAAAGGAAAATATGCGCAACTCTTAACATCCCCCTTCCAATAGGATGCCAACAGAATTTTGTTATCAGTCTTCAAAATAGACCTTTGTCCTTGGAATATATTTATGGTTCATTTGATTTGAAGGAGACTTTTTATTTTTATGTTTACTGTTATTATTTCTGAATTGGCAGAAAGTTATTTGCACTTGGTGTACCATACGTGAGAGGGTGCAGTGAAACCAAGTTGTTCTGCATCTCAAAAGCTGAGGGATTTCTAATATACTGTGTGCTCTGTAGGCAGAGGAGACCATCTACCATGACCCAAGAAGTGGTCAGAGGGACTCCCTGAGAGGCTGTTTGGAGGCCTGCTGCTGAATCCCAGTGATTCTGTTCTTTCTACGCCTGCTAATAAAATTGTCTCAGCAAATCCTATGCATTTCTAATGCAGTGCTGTGCTGCTGGTGCTTTGGGTTGGGCATAAGTTTATGGTAGAAACAAATGAATGAAAAAGGCAAGCCTTAAACTGCAAGTCCAATGTAGTCTGTCCCAGTCTCTTATTAGAGTAGTTGTGTGTCTCAACTTTTAAATGAAAGGGATGCTGTAATCAATTGCTTGCACTTGTCCTATTCCTACCTTAAGAGTCCCAAACCAGGGACTGAATAATTCAAATATAATGTGGTCATGTTATTAATTGTTTCAATTTGTCAGTTCCTGGCACTCCATTCACTACAGAGTGGAGATAAGTACGGAGATTCATTCATTGCTACTCATAAAATATGATTGTTTTGTTATTTTTTGCATCCAAACTAGTGTCCCCCAACCCTCCCTAACCTACTGTGCACATCTATCCATCTCTCCAGTTCTAGTTCATGGAAAATAAACAAACAATACATATCTTTGCACCAACTCTTTAGTTCAACATTTGTTATTATTAAAAGAATTTGGCTATGTCAGGAACTCTTATGTAGTTTTTATTCCCAGAGGGTGAAAAAGTTGCCGAGAACCAAAAAAACTACTTTTTCTTTTGCAATAACAAAGTTAATGCTGTCCAATAGAAAAAGACACAGCCTTTCAGAAATGTCTTTCTCAACATCTCTCTTCTGAAACTCCACACACTCTCTTGAGAATTGCAAAAAGTCAACTTAAGTATAAATAAAGAAATATGTAATGTTCTTAGGAAGGCTTATAAAAATGAATCAAAGCAATATGCCTTTTGTTCCTCCAGAAAATACACTGAAAATGCAGTCAGTATCTTCCTAGTACAAGCATAATTTGTCAGATACAGAAAAGAAAACAAAGATCCAAAACCTGCTGCCTGCCTAAAATACCTGTCTAAATCTGAAGTAGCCATTTGGCCATTCAAAACCCTCTGCCTCCAATGGTGGAATTGAGAGAAGACATTGAATAAAAACAAAGTCTGTAGTTTAAAATTCTCTATCTCTCTACAATGTAAATCCCTATCAATGCCATTAAGTCAATGGATTTCCTGTGACTGTAGTGTAACATGTAATTTTCCTTCCTTATCTCTGAATACATTTAACATAAGAATGAAGCCTAAATTGTTTTAGGGGGGAGGAGGTGACTTTATTTCTGAGCATTTTGTTTAGTTTTAAGGTAAAAGAGAATTAGTTCACTTTAACTAGATATTTGTAATATTCTAATTGTTGATAATCCTTAAATCCTTATTGGGGATGGATTAGGAGTACGAAGAGTAGAAAAACCAAGAGTTGATGCAGATCTTAAATAAGGCATCAAGTCAAAAACAGGGCTTAAGCAGAGCAAGCAAGAAACTGAGCAAGTAGAGCAAGGAAGAAACTTCAGAAAAACAACAGAAGGAATCCTTGAGAATGCATCCTGCAGCACCCAGAGGTGAAAGATATAAAACAAGATGGCCCATCTCAGAAAGGTCAAATAGGCCCCTTTCAGAACAATGCCTCTGATGTAATTGTGGGAATGACAATGGCTATTGCTTACAGACTTTGCTCACCTTGCTGGCATGGTTTGCCACCATGACCCTCGTTTCTCACCATGGGTTCTCATGATGATGTCATTGCTCATCTCCAGGCAGACAAGTATGCAATAGTGCATTTTTTTAAAGAGATCTCAATGTCATGTACTATTGCTGGCCTGATTCCAACCCATCTCTCTAAAAAAATGCTGAATTATCAATAATCTGTGTTTTATATTGTTGTTGATGTGCATGTGCAGAGTCACATTGGAATGCAAGCTTGAGTCCACAACCTGTTTCAGTTCTAGAATCGTCTGAAGGTGACAGAATAGTATTAACGTCTTCTTTGCTACAGTGATTAATAGATTAATAATGGTACCAGAGTGCTCATAATGATTTATTTGACAAGCCAGTTAATCATCCAGGTATAATAGTACAGAATTAGGAGCATGCACTTCAGAGGAGGGTCAAAATTAGAGATCAGGAAGTCATTTAGCAACCACAGGAGAAGATGAAGAATACAAAAGGTGAAAGAAAAAGTACATCATAAAATATTTGAACAATGTGAAATAACTTCTCATATTTTCCTTCTAATTTCTAATTTAATTTTGAAAGCTTTGAGAGTTTTGAGGAGCACGAGGACTCCACATCACAGAAGTCTCTCATCCTTTATTTTTCTTTAGAGGAACACCTTGTGTCTACTGCCTCCCAGCACAACAACATAATTTGTATAATACTGTGAATGATATGCATCAATCATACCTCCCCAAATACTGATATTTGGAGAACGGCTGTAGGAACCCAAGAACTACTGTGGAAAAGTAGTTAAAGCTTGTATCTTTCAGGCTATTTAATACTAAACACTGTGTTCTGTTTGAAGCAAAAAAGTTCTTTACTATATATTCTTTGTTCTGTCTTGATATGGAATTTCCTATTAAGTGGACACCAAAGATACCACAAGGCAGTGATGTTGTTTTTTCCCACTGTCTTTTGAAATTCTCTCTCTGGATAGACCATAATGAAAAGGAGAAAGAGAAAGGTTGTCCAGTCTTTGGAAAGCAGGGAAGAAATGAATACAAATTTGACTGTTTTGCTAGGAATTCCTTAATGAAACAATATCTACCAAAAAA
>VZRZ01007063.1:858901-908439 GCA_013398175.1 Climacteris rufus
TTTTTTTTTTTTTTTAGTGACACATTTGTTTTACTGATTCTTGAAGTAGTAATTCAAATATTTCAGAGAAGCTTCACAAATCTAAGTAGCAGCTGAAGGGTGACTGGATGACACTACTTAGTTTATTCAATGGGTTGACATAAACATTTGTTACATAAGATATTTAGATTAAATATGAAGTTTTGACTGAGAAGGGAGAAGGTGGTTAGACTTCACCACAAAAGTAAACCTATTCACATTAAAAGAAGAATTGCTTAAGAGGCATCCCTTTTCAGCCCATACAGCCACTGCATCCCCTGTGTCTTCCAAGCAGCCAGGATAAATCACAGGCTGGGGTCTCCCTGACCACACCACTCATGGCTCAGACTGTTGGTGTGTGCACTGTAGAAGGGCATTCTGAAGTCAGCCAGGCATCACACGATCTCTGCAGGCTGGCTGATGTGGCTGTCAGTCCCATGCTATTGTCACCAAGTCAGTCTATGACACTGAAGTGGCTCTGACTGCAACAGCCCATGCAGACTGATACAGACTGTATTGTAGTACAAAGTTTTGCTTACCAGCCCCTGTCATCAGCAGGACCTGGAACTTGTCCCCTGCCCATGTGGGGCAGAGGGAGAAGAGCTTCCATTTCTGTAATTGTGACAGCTCTGAAGGGTTGGTTGGGGTTTCTGAAATATACCTTGGCTTGGACTCCAGCTGTGATTAAACTTGTTTCCAGCAGACAGCAACTTAATGTAAAACTAGCAAGAATAAAGTGAAGATTTTGACAAGGTGTCATCCAAAAGATTTTTCCAGCACACAGGGAGGCTATTAGAGCTTTCTCAGTATAATTCCTAATATGACAGGGACTAAAGCTGAACCCTTGGTCATTCATTTTAAATTTAAATCTTCCTGGGTCACTATGCTAAAACCACTCAAGATAATTTTTAACACAGAAGTCAAAGAAGGGATCAAGGTAATTTAACTTGAACACCCAGGCTGCAAAATCATGCATCAATTCTGAGAGCCGGATAGCATTGAACTGTCCTCTGATGAACACTGAAGATAAGGCCATAATAAAGATGTCAGAGCAATGATTGGTCAGTGGGATTTTCTTTTACAAAAAGCAGAACACTATATAAATTTTCACCCTACTTTTCCAAGTATTTGGAGATGGATCTGTTATGTTGGAAACATAAAGTGATGCTGTAAACATTGTTTTAATAAACTAATGCACACTTCACAAACTGTGAATTTTCAATTCTTCCTACACACTGTATGGAACAATTTTCAGATGCAAATTATCTTTCACTTAGCAGAGCTAGAGATAGAAAGAAAGACTAGTGAGGAAGTAATTCTGCTGATGATAATGTTGACCTAAGTTAAACACTTCATAGTTATAGAGAAATAAAGTGAGAAATAATAGGCTCAGTAGTCTTCCAGAATATGATATTCTGTCTTCAACTGTTGAAAACATACAGGAGATTCCCAATTACAAACTCAGTGAAACCAAGATGAGCACCAAAATGGCACGAAAATAATATAGTATTTGAGAGTCACTGTGCAATATTATATGTAATGAAGCATCTAAAGTGAAGAAGGGATTAATGTTTTATAGTAAAGAAATTGAAAATTATATAAAATCAAAAAGACAATTATGAAAGTTATCAACAATTTAAATCCTATAAAAAAGTAATCTTTTGTGTGAAGGTTGTATCTTCAAGACACTGATTTTCTCTTATTTTCTCTTTCTTGCAGGAAGAAGAAAAGTAGCAAAATGAGTCTCAGTTCTTACTCAAAAAACAGACCTGGGAGCTTCCAACAGCAAATCGATTGCTCATAAATAGGATTTTTATGGAACTATGAAACATGATGTTCATGTAATCTCATTTGTGCCCAACTACACTTTCATCCAAGTCAAATACCTTGATTTGAGTTTTGTTGTATGCAACCAGTCGGTGGTGACACTGTTATAATGGGTAAAACATTCCACTGAGAGTTCTTCAAACATCTGTTTACTCCAGAAAATAGGAAATATGGTTAAAATTTTAAAAATTACAGATGCATTGGCCCATCTTGTGCATTTTTTAAAAAAACTCTCTTCAGTCCCTGCTTTTCAAACATGGAAGGTTCTGAATGTATCATATGCATAAAAATAAACAAGTAGTTCAGAAATGCATAGCATTATGACAAATGAATTATACTTCTGAAAAAGCAAGACCCTTCAAAATCTGGAAAGGTTCCACTACTGCTTAAGATGTTCCCCTTGTTGACCCATGACTGTCATAAGCCGAACTGTAGGTGTACGACATGAGGATGAGTATAGTCCCAGTACTAATCAATGAGTCTTTAGCCTACTGACCAGATGATGCCCCAGCGTTGGTTGCATACTGTGGATATGTATGAGGTCCCTTATGGCTCCTCACTAGACTGGGCTATCCTTACATGAGGCTTCCAAAGCCAGGCAGTAAGTCCCTGATATTGATGTACAACATGGCACACCTGTTTAGTCCTCTCACCTTTCACTGGTGTACCTGGGCATGCATATGTGCAATTTTCAGCAGCCAGATAACAAAGTAGAAATGCATCATTTTTGCAGCTACAGATAAGTATTTGGTCCTGTCAGCAGAGACTGTAACTGAAGGTAAACAGCAGTTCTACTGAATATTCAATTTGTCCTATAACATGTCAGTAAAAATAACAAAGATCTCTTTTGCTATAAATAATACAGATTACTCTTTCAGAATTTCATCACTTCAGCAATGCTGTCAGAACTATGTAAGGCAAAATGCCCTGCAATATCAGTATTTCATACGTCACATTGACACTCTCTGCAGCTTTTTCTTTAGGCTTCAGTGGTTAGAGTGAAGATGGGCGAGGTGACATTAACTAACTCAAGTGCTTTACTGCCAGCTCTCATTTTGGATGAGTTTATTCAGGAACAGCCAGAATCCCTCTCTCTGACATAACACTGTAGGGTAGCCAACTCTTATTTCTAGCTGTTATGAGTACCAGAGGGAACAAAATAAGTCATGCTTGATTTTGAAAAAGTTATTTTGCTACAACTTTTAATTAGCAACTAATCATAGGTCTCTGGAACAAAAGGGCTCATATCTACCAAACAGATTTCTAATAGTCACATTAGAATGGGTGAGAAATGGGATTTTCATGTTCATACCTTTCTCATGTCTTCATTGCATGACAGGATGACCAAGGCACAATGCCTTTGTGTACTTGGATTCATAATACTCTAGAGTATTGTAACACGTCTCCCTAGCAACACAGGCTACTGAAAGCACATCAAATTTATCCTCTGCTCACTAAAATTTCTTGCTATAAAATAGTGAATTGAGTTCAAGGTCACAGCTTCCCCTAGAAGCATTCCATTTTCTGGACCTGGTATATCTGAAGTTTGAGCAGAAATGACAGCTTGGGCCTTGAACCCATTTCAGTGATAGGAAAGTTCATACGTGAAGATGAATCTGCCTTAGAAATTAATGTAAAGCTGTCATTGAACTCTCTCACAAGCAAATGACCATCAGAAATCTCATTTTTCCCACCCAAAATGCAAGTTTTAATGCACTTGTCTTCTCTAATGCATTTATCTTCTCTAACAGATGTTGAAGAAACGTAATACGCCATTCAAAATAAGATATTCTAGGCTTCCGTCTACAGAAGCAGGGCAAGAGGACAAGATGCATATTGCAAGGAGCAATGTATTGCTTAATCCTTCTATTTTATTAGCACAAGTGAGATCAAAGGCCACTTCTAGGGCAGCTGATCCACATAAACTTTTCCACATTTCTCTGGCCCTAGGGGGTACTCCTGGATTGGACAGAAAGAGGAAGAAGGCACAAGATAAAGCAAAAGCATGAAAAAATGGTCCAGAGAGAAAAAAAAAATGAATCAATGAAGAGTTAATCAGGAGGGCAGATTTTCAACACAGCTCCTGCATGCTCTGTAGCTGCATTTAGCAGCAGCAGCAGCTGTTTCCTCTGTGTTTAAAAACAACAGCTCCTCTGACAACATAAATTCCATTAAAGAATTTTAGTTATTTAAAAGGTGATTAGATTGTAGTAATTTACTCTAGTTTTATTACAATTATTTTTCCTTAGGGATCCTAAAAGATTGTTACCATTCCTCATAAACCACTTTTACTCTTAATAATCAATATCGATTTTACTATATCGTATTATTGCTTAGATTTATTTTCTTGTTTTGTGTGAGATTTAGGTATTAATATAATTTAAAAGAAATGAGATAAACTGCTCTGCTTCAAAATTTCACATTAAAAATAACTAGCTTTTCCTCTCATTTCCAGATGATACAGAAGCATTTACATGGAACTATTTATAATGAATACATATCTTCTGTTGTTCTGAGTTAAAGAGTTTAAATAAATAAGGGATAACAAGGCCTTTCTTTTGGGAACATCCAGGTAACAATAAAGGTTCCTCTCACCTAAGTGGGCATCTAACTGAGTATTAGGCCTCTCAGAAATTTGAGGAGTTATCCAGTTCATTTCCAATGTGCTATCACATGTTAATTGAAACCAGTTAAATAATTCAAGAAATAAAGCTTTGTCCAAAGCTATTTTCTTTGAGAAACTTTGTGCTAAGCTTTTGTGATAACCCCTCTCTCCCATATAATTGAGTTACTTATGTTTCTTTGTTGAACCTAAATGTTTGCTTACTCAGTTATGTCCCATTGCTCCCACTTAGATTTATCTGCCCCAGACAGTTTTTACCACAGTCTGCACAAAAAACCCCAAATCCTTGGCACAGTCTCCTACAGAGTACTTTGCAGGCTCTTCTGTTCTGAAGGGATATATTTGACATATCAGAAATGTGATGGCAAAGAAAGAGGAGCATTTTTCAGGAAGAAATTCAGCCTTTTACTTTCCATGCATTTGAGGCCGAACAATGTTTTTGCAGAAGATTTCCTTTTAAAACAAGAATTAAAGAAAATTTAATGCCCTATTCTCTGCAGCTAGTTGATCTGATCTGTTTACTGCAGAGACAGTCAGAAGTAATCAGACAGAAAGAAGCAGAGGTTTGTTTCACTGTCTTGGAAGAATTGGTGTGTGCTTCAATGTGACGTGTATTTTGTTTTTTTTTAAAGTTGTATACTAAATCAAAATTAACTTACTTCCACAGTGTGAATGGGTAGGTACACCAGCTAGAACCCAGTGTTGCAATTCAACCCACTCTACACATTTATTTTATAAATAATCTGGAAAACATCTCAAAAATCAACAAATTATATTGACATCATTATAATTTGTCATTTATATGGTGTCATTTATACAATGCATTCATATGAATTTCCAAAGCACTTTCAAATGATACACCTAGAAGTTACTTTAAAAAATACTAGGAAACAGCCATTTCAGGTGTGGTATATGAAGGAATATAAATGGTAAACACGGTACTAATCGTTAAATTAAGGCAAGGAGTGCAAAATAGTACTCAGTACTTTTATGCTGCATAAAACAAGTGGGGCTAGATCTGAGATGAAGGACCTAAGACACTCACAATAAATAGCAGTAATGTTATAGCAATAATGTTATAAAATTCTGTCACGGTTTAACCTCAACTGGCAATTAAGTACCACACAGCTGTTTGCTCAATCTCCCATATCCAGTGGGATGGTGAGGAGAATCAGAAAAAGGTAAAATCCATGGGCTAAGATATGAAGAGTCTAATAAGAGATATAAAATATAATTATTAGTAGTAATAATAATGACAATAATAATAATAAGGAAAAAAGAGAGAAAGGACTAAAACTCAACTAAAACAAGTGAAGCACAACACAATTGCTCACCAACTACTGACCAATGCCCAGCCCATCCCCAAACACCAGTTGGTACCTCCTGGCCAACTGCCCCCCATTTACAGGCTGAGAATTGCAGTTCCAGCCAAAACCACAACACATCCTCTTTCAGAATTGTAAGAAAGTGGAAAAATTTTCACAATTTTCAACAGCAACTTGTTCTTCATGAAATTATATACTATATTTTACAAGAGTTCCCTTTATAATTGCATATCACTTTACAACAAAGGCACCATGTAATAGAAGCAGGATGATGTTCGTGTAAAAACTCCTAAATATAAACCAAAATGTTAATGAAGCAGTAAACATGATCTTCCAGGTCATTTCCAATCTAAGTATTACGAGGCCTGATCCTTCTTTGCAGAGAACTCAAGTACAGAAAGCATGTGTTCCTTGTTGATCTGTTGAGGGAGAGAAGGATGTGTTATCAAAAGGACTGCACTAATTAAGGAGATATTAAATCAGAATCCTATCAGTCTGATCGTATACTGAATTTTACAGGAGCAGGAGGACCTAATCCAATTTTTTTAAATTATTGTATAAATATACCAAACCACTTCACTGAGGCTTAAATAATGTCTTAGGTAAGTGGGAGTAGGTTGTACTTAACTGCACAATTTGCCTTATAGCAGCAAATTACCTTCTCAGAACAGACTTCTAAACCATGAATGAACACTGAGTGCCAAACTGCCATGGATTTATCAGATAAATTCCCCTATATTGTACAGGAAATCATGACAGAGGAAGATCATAAGGGAATCTTAACTCAACATGCATTACTCCTGGTAGCTTTGCAGTCAGGCTTTGCTCTGGTATCTCTGGGTGTTCTTTCCAGAGGACACAATAGCGTAGAAGCTACACTTGCAGTTCTTGGTAAATGACCCTTAATACAAAGGTCTCTGAACAGTCCAAATCACCACTTTACTGTATTTTCACTAGGGTTTATGGACCGAAATGTATTATCTTTCCCTTGTAAGTCATTACAAAGTCAATGGAAAGTATATAGAAAGTTACCAAAGCAAAACTCCAGTGCTTTAGCAAACAGGGTGTTTATTCAGTTGATCCAAAGCCAAGAAGTGAACTCAAGGTTTAGAATTATGGTTTACCATAATCTGGTTTATTTCTAACTGGAAATCTAAAATACTGATATTCCTGTCTATAAATTGGTTTTGGTATCTATTAATAATTTATTAATTGTAAGGGGAATTATAAAAATATGTGCCTTTAATACAGAAATTGAATTCATATTTAAAATACTACTTTGTATGGTCCCCTTATAATTAATAGCCAAATAATTAAGTTCTACCTATCTAGCTAATCTAGCTAGCTAATTACTAACATGACAGTATCTCAGGAAAAAGAATGGTAACAAGCTGCACTAAGTTTCTCTTCTGGTTACCCCCCATACTGTGGTTCTGCAACACAATCCGTTGTCTTTTCAACTCTAACCTCATTGTAGCAAGTGTTATCACTTCATCTATGTTCTGTAATGTTCCAACCATGCCATTGATTTGCAGTAAATAATAATTGCAGAAGCACACTTCATGGAACTCTTACAGGCCCTGATTCATAAACACTTTTACCAGGTCTCTGTGGTGCCATTTTCTACAGCTTGTGTGGGTCATCACATAATTCCCAATGTCAACAGGGCATTTTGTAGATCATACTCTGAAATTATCTGTCAGTCATATAGAAGTTAATGAAGATATTTCAGCACCAAAAAAAAAAAGAAAGAAAGAGAAGAGAGAGAGAGAATAAACCTTTAGTCATCCATCCAAGGGGAACTGTTCTCATTTACAGAAGACCCAGGACATTCAGCAGTAGCACCATTCTAAAATATTAGTCTCTTTTAGTGGAGACTGCAGTAGTGGCAAAACTAGAAGGGAATGTGATAACACAAGTTGATTGTAAATACTAACAAAGTTCCCAGCCGGTCTGATGGTTTACTCCATGTGCTACAGTTCTTCTACAAGTTAGCAAAGGAACTGAACTCAAATATGAAATCTATTCCTTGTTTCAACAAGGGAGGATTGTTTTTGTAGGGCTGTATATTCTCAATGTTTCTAAACATAGAAACCCTGTAGTTGGGTCCAGTACCTAAATTAGACAAGATAATTTTTTTTCAAAGGCCACCGTAGCACCCATTGATACAAAGATATATTTATTGTATAAAAAATTAGCCCTTCCCTAAGATGCTTTTATTTGAAATTAGAAACCTCAGTGTAGATGATGTTTCTGGTCTAATAACTGAATTGATCTAATTTTACTTTGGGTCAAATTAGCTATTGAATTACGACTTATTTTTGTTTTTGGTGGTGAGGGAAATTCTATTCATAATTTAAAAAATATTTCTGTTGCTGCTTTCTCTATATCCACATATTCTCCAGAACACTCACCCATGTGAATTACACATTTGCTTAAAAACATTTACTTTCTGAATATTTAATTTTTGTAGGTTTTGGTGAAACTCATGGTGAATCACATGCAATTGCACAAGACCTGGAAGAAATTGCTTATAAATTTGTAATGCTTTTGGGATGCCTTTGAAAATTTTTGCTAATGAAAAGCAACTTGAATGGTGAAGAGTTAAAAATATAATCTGACCCAATAAAGAGCAGCTGAGTAAACTGCTCATAGTTATCTTGGACAATGTTTGTGATTCATCCTCTGTCTAAGCACCATGAAGACACTGCTAACTAGCTGTACAACTATTCCTATGTGACTTACATGTGTAGCATGCTTCTACTGACATGTTTTCTGCTGCTTTTCTTATATGTGATGACAAATGCGGTGTGCTATTGTCCCAAGACCTACAAAATGGTCTCCATACACATCAAGCAGTGCTTGTTACTTACCAGAATGGTGGGTGGAGATTGCAGGCCTTAAAATGCACAAAGAAGCTGCAAGTACTACTCCCATCAAGCACCTCCCTCTGTAGTAATTTGTAAGATGATTCCTTATTTTCCTGTCTCCAAGTGCAATTATAAATTTGAAAGTAATTGTATAGAAAACTATACCTAGAAACTGAATAAAAAGTAAGGAACTTAGATTCTGTTTTCACAGTTAATAGGAGACTATTATGCTCTACCAACTATTCTCTAACAGGCAGGGAAAAGCACAGTTTTTATTTCACAAATATATTAATGTGAACAAAACAAATGATATCTCAGCTATTTTAGCTGCTTGGTTATTCTTTAGCACTTATCATCATAGCCTAAATATTAAAGTCTGACAGAACAAAATTACCAGATTTTCCTTTTACTATTAAAAAAGAAGACCTAAAAGAAGCAAGAATGAAATTCACAGAATTAGATTATAAAAAACAATAAAGTCATAAATCTTTGTTTCGATCTAAACCATGTGCATATCTTTTTTCATGTAATTTTTTTTCTACACAGGTTGAGTTAAGCCTCACTGAAGGAAGTGGAATGCAAAACAAAATGAAAAATATAGAAGAGTAGGGGTTTTGTTAGCCTTGCAACAGAGACATGTCCGTTTAATGTGTTAGCAATTGCTATTGTTCCCACAGACTGGAATGCTTGTGAGTTAACCAAGATATTGAGCAGTGGAACTGACTGAAGAAAAGGTAACAAGAACCTTTTGTTCAGTAGATAGATATATTTTTTTTTTAAATCAGGCCTATGCTGCCTGTAGTCAGAGTGGTTTCACCATTTCACAGCTTTATAGATGAACTCCAGTAAACAGGCTGGTGATTTGACCATGCCACAAATTTAGTATAATGCACCTGTCATTCACTGGCTTCTTCTATGTGGATTACAGCTAAGACTCCGTGCATAAATTATGATTGGAAATTAAATTTTCTCTCACAGTAGTTGCAATTCTCCTTCAGATTGACAGAGGGAAATATGAGGAAAATAGTTTGGTCTTGATGTAATGGAATAAAACCAGGCTGATGGAAGGATGTTTTTTAATAAGCCTGCATGTTGTACAAGAGAAGTGAATTGTACTCCGACAGCAGATGAAAATTTCCATGCAATGGTGGTCTGATGCTGGCTTTGCTTTCTATTAAGGACATGACTGAGGAGTATAGTGTTCATTTCAGTAGAGGCGTATTTATATAGGAACAAAATAACCCCATCTGTCTCCATTTTACAAACCATTTCCTGTTGCCTTGCTTTTTGCAGCTGAATATTATTATTCCCTGGTAGCTAGTTTCACGTGGTTATTTTCTGTAAACATAGCTATGTTATTGTAACTGTATCTTATCATTCACATTCCTTTCTCATGGACACAGAACTTTGATGGACATTTCCTTTGACCACTGTAGTTGAGGGAGGAAGAACTGATTTCCTCCAATGAGTAGTGATTTCCAAATGGATATAAAAAATAAACAAGGCGGGTCTTGTGCCCTTTCCTTCCTTTCCATTGAACCTGGACACAGGTGTCTCTGGCTCTTCCTTTTGTGTGTTGCTGTATCAATTTCCTCCATCCATTCCAAAATAATTTTATATTTTTATCTTCTAAATGTCTAAATTTTTATTAGATTTCTTATGGACAACCTGGCAAATTGGAGGTTGAATAAAATCCACATCAAAACACAAAGCTATTATATTTTTTAAATACTTTTAAACTAGATTTTTTATTTACTGACAAACAAATGGCTGTCAAGCTACATTCTCCTTTTATATAATCTTGTGATAAAATTATTTTGTGGGAAAGGTACTGTTGACAGGTTAGATGAACTCCGGTGAAGCTGCTGCTCTATTGTAATATCTGTATCTTTCTGCCATTAGAACTCATTTCTGTTGCCTGGGAAGCAGAAGCAGGTGAGAAGATGCAAATTACAGCAGAGATTATGAACTATTTTCAAAATAGTGTTGGAAGAATTTTGCTGCTTCTTTCCTTGAACTAACAGTCCAGCCTTTGTGAGGTCTGCAGATGTATGCAGAAGGCACGCATTTTAAAATGGTGCATGTGTGGCAGCTTTATAAATATCTATGATCTCAGAACTGGTACAATATCTGAGGAATAAGCATAATGCATTTTGCTTAAGACAGAGTCAAAAAAGTATAATGTGGGTAACTATAGGGACTACTCCTACCATAAGAACGTGGACAGCTATAGATAAAATACTGAAGAAAAACTAACTAAAAACATTGAATAAAGAAAATTTAATAAAAAGCACCACCGGTTTAATAAAGCCAGCTAATTTCAAACTATTAAAATATTTATTTTTTGTAAAACCTCTGATTTTGATCAATGCAATCTTGTAGTAAGCTTGTAATTTGTGCATTCATTACAGTTCACCCTCCCCCCGCCCCAAGAAAACACACCAGACTTCTGTGTTACGAGGAAGAGACATTCACATTCATTTCCCATTCAGATAAAACTTCCCACATCCTCCTACATTTTTTATACTGTCATTGTGTTTTCACCATAATCTTCTTTTAAATCTGACTGTGCAGGATTTTTTTCTGGGATTAGAACACCACTTTCTCTGAAAACAGAGGTAGCAGTGGCTGGTAAATGGTGCAATGTAAAGAATTCTTCTCCAGCTTTTAGAATAATTAAAGAAAAGGCTGCTTATACAATGAAGTTGTGAATACAACACATGTTAAACAGATCGTCTAAATAGTAGAAGCAATGCATTTCCAGTCAAAAGAAGTTGTATTAAAATAAATGTGCAAATTTCCTGTCTAAAGTAGTGAGGAACATGGAACAACCGACTATTTCACAAGAATCTGCTCCTATGTGTGTCTTTAGATTAAAAGAAATATACAGTTGTGGTTATTTTCAAGTTCTGTATAAGCTCACTTAAAGCCTATGGTGGCTGACAGCAAACCAAATTAGTTTAAACAAATCTTTTTTTGTATCAATAACTAATTACATCCTTGTTCTGCCTCAGTAACACAGATTGATAGTTCCATTACAGTGTTTAATTAGAATTGTTTTAAATTTATCCTGTAGAAGTGGTCTAATTGGTGAAGGAACAGATGTTACAGGTCACATGGCACCAGGATGACAGTGCTGGTGCAGAATGGCCAACTGGGCTGTGAATACCTTCCAGAATGTCTTTCAAACAGAGGGTTGGGGGGAAGTTTGTGTGTCTGGTTTCATTAGCAAATGTTACCTGCAAAATCCGTGAAGCTCAGACTCCTGCTGGGATGAACCCTAAACTTACTGACTGGGAGGAACAGTCAGTAACTATTTTTCATTATCATTTCTTTGGCTGCTGGTAAATACAACAGATTCAGGACAGCAGGAAAACAAGACTCTGTTTAGGCCTCTCTTTAAGCAGCTTTGCTTTTTGTCCTAAGCATCTGACAGAAAAATAATTTCTTTTTTTTGGAACCATGCTCTATTAACACTGACTCACTAGAGAGACACAATATTAGGCATTTGACATAACTCATGGATTGCAAGTGCGATTCCAGGGAGATGAAGTAACATTTATGTTTGGAGGAGCTTTTACACCCAACATTCTAAATGCTGAGGCTGAATGCCAAATGGCTCAACAGAGCCTTGAGCCTGTCTCAAAATTGAACTAAACAGGAATAGGAGCTCTCCATTTTTAAATTTCAAATCAGAAAGACCTAGAATTTCAAAGCAACATAAAAATCCTCCAAGTTATGTTCCCACAGAGGAAACAATTATGAAGAGGTTTAGCATGTAGGAAAAACAGTCATTTGGCATGGATAATTTCTATCTATTTTATAGTCATTTTTGTTAAATACAATATGTAATTTAAAAAGTATTGGTTGATAATTATAAGAGAAGTAGCATCAAATGAAATGTTCAAAAGACAGGACAGCTTTCACTCAAATATCCCTGTAGTGAAAGCTCAGATTTATCTTGTCACCATCATCCCAAAAGATACCAGTTGTTCACAATAAAGTAAATTATGTGTATAGGTTTGAAGTAACTACTGAACAGACACTGTTGAAAAGCAGCTCCTGCAGGGCGCAACGCAGCAGCTATTGAGCCCTATCTGCCAATCAACCATTCTGAAAAAGGGGAAAAAACAGACTCCTGAATGCAGCAGAAATATTGGAAGAGTTTATGTCAAATAGTGTGATTACTCTGGTGATTGCAGAAAACAGCATTACACTATGATTTCAAAGGCAGAAGAGATATGCTTCTTTCAAGAAGATGCCAGGCTGCTATTAGTTGAATGGGTCTTTGATCTAATAAATGATGGGTTTTTCTCTACATACATCACAGTGTTATTCCACCAACCTCCTGGCTGTTGAATTTGTTTGCGGTGACATGGGAAAGTAAATGTCTCTGAGACCTGTTTGCTGCTGCCTAAGACACCACTGGCCAGAGATGCGCTCTCGCATGGTGTAAGCAAGTCTCTCCCAGGACCGTAAACCAGACTGGAAAGCATGTACTCAATGTCAGGTTTTTGCCAAAAGGTGAACTGATTTGCCAGAATCCTCCCCTAGTTCTGAAGATTGTGTGAGACATTTTGAGTCCCTGAACCTAATTTACAAATGCTGTTATACCACAAAAGATCCTTCACAAACTGGAATGACTTACCGATATCCCTCTAAATATGAACTGTTTTCATATATTGATAATCTTTCCATAATTAACTGGAGCGTGACATTCAAGAGCAAGAAATGAAGCAGAAATAAAATACACAATTTGATTCCCTGAGACCTATCTTGCAAATACTTTTGAGACTATTCATTTGCTGTATACTTGCAATTAGATTATATTTTGAGAACTGGGTTTTTAACCTCCCAGAGACCTCAGTCAAAACTTAGTCTAATTAACACCCAAACAATATCTGAAGTTATATTTCAGTATTTAGTTCAAGGATCTGCATGAAACAGAAAAGCACTGTAATTTTTTTCTCATTCTAAGTGTTTAAATGAAACTGCACTCAAAATAAACACTTTCAATTTGGAAGTACAAAATTTACCTATCAGGACAACTATTTTTTTAGAAATATTTGAATATATTTTGCGATTACTGAAAACAAATATATTTGACATCTACTAAGAAAAATAAAGTTTGCTGTAAAGAACAGAACACTGGAGATCCCTCAATGCACACAAACCTTCCACTTCATTACCTGCAGTTGACTTTCACTTGCAGTATATAATGATATGTATGCTTCCTCACTAAAAAAGTGATATACTTCTATATTTTAAGATGTTTAACTCGACCTCTGTTTAACATGACCATAATACTACGATCTTCTATTAGCAGAAAAAATGCAACCATCATTTAATAACTCCAGATTTGCAGAAGCAGCCCATGGTTCGAGAGATGGAAATAATAGATAAATATTTTTTTTTTCTAGGAAAGAAAGAAGACTAGATGAGTGGGTTGTGGCATCCACCACAGCAGCTACACAATAATCAAGGACTTCAGTGATCAACAAAAAGTGCTGCTAGAATTCTCTTCATTTTTTGCTTGACATTTTGAGACAATTGTAGTGGGGAACCAGAGAAGATATGAGCATAGAGAATTTGATAGATTTGACAAGCACAGGAAACCATACAATACAGTAGTAACTCATCCTAAAAAAGCTATTTCTCGTCATCTTTCACTCAAAAAATATATATTGCTTCATTAAGTAGTGTAAAACTGGTGCAAATGCCAAACAGAATAATGTAAGTGCAGAGGCCTGTGTATTGTCTATTTCAGTATTTATCCACAAGTAGCTGAGTACCTTAGTTGAAGAAGAAAATGTCTGGCTGGCACTCTGATGGACAGAGAAAAGTGAAATTAAAATGCTGTTTTGACACACAGAATTGTCATAATTAACTAGCAAATCATTTTACTGAAGTACTGTGCTCCTAGTTTGGCTCTCAAAAGCTCATACAATACTTTCATTGACTCTGCAACTGGAAGCAGTCCTGACAGTTGATGACGTTCTTTGTCTAGATTATTTGCATCAAATAATGCATAATTCCTGTCAGAGTTTATATATATGCAGTAGAGGGAGGGTCCTAGCTACTCCCTTAACAACTTTGCCTCTTTTGCCTCTGAATTCTACAGTAAACCTCAGACACCCTGTCCTTTCTCTGCAGTTGATTTCATTGCAGAGCAAAATCTGTCAAACCTTTATACCTTCACATTAAAAAAATAAGATGATAATGAATATTCCTGTCATTTTAACTGTCACTTAGAAAGCATCATGTAATTATTTCCAGAGCAGTAAGGCAGTACCAAACTCATTGGCACGTAGGCATCTGTGGGACTTGTGATCTTGTTCAACAATGAGACCTGATAAGAGTCTTTAGGTAGCATCAAGCTTTTTGTAGAATATCCTTATTTGCAAAACCTGTCATACTTACAGATTGTGTCACTCAATTTTAGAGAACCATGAAGGAACAGGAGCTTGAAAAGGCCTCAAGATATGACAGGAATTATCCCAATGGCTTTCTTCCTTCCTTGCCTTCTCCCTCTACTGTGTCCTCAAAATCAAATAAAAATTTATTTGACCCTTTAGCACAAACTTAAATTCTGGAGAAAGGTTTTCATTCCAGTTGTGTTATAAACATAATTAATAAAGTTGTCTTCATTTTAGTGGCTGCCAGATAAGACATTCTTCATTTTGGAGAGGATAAAATTAGATTATAAAAATTCAGACAGGGTTTGGGCATCACGTTTCTACATGATTTATGACACCTCTGTCACAGTACAACCCTTCCATAAGGGACTGATTGAGTTATATTTTCTTTGGGATCTGCATTAATAGCTCACCTGTGTTATAGAGAAGAGCAAGTTCAAACAGTAATTATATTTGTTTCATTAATGTAAGAGCAGGAGCACAGAAATCTCTTTTACAAACACTAATAGAATTGGCTGAGAGTCTTGTTACCTTCAGTAAAATATTTCCTTCTAGGGGATTTCAGTCACTTCTCAAAGAACCCCTAAACTACTCCTGGTAACTGTCTATTTTGCTGTGGCAATGGGCTGTATCTCTAATTCTTTCTCTGATCATTGGACAATGGGTTTTCTCCCCCACCATATAGTTTTGCATGTAATTGGAGCAACATATTTCTCCTAATGGCCGTGCTATGGAAGACTGTGATGGTGCAATGAAGAAAATTGTCTGTTAAGCTGGTTTGGGCATGGATGACTATCCTTCCCCAGCTCTCTAGCTTCAACAGCAACCTGAAATGCACAGAATAGTGTTTGTGTGCATGTCTGGGGTAGGGGAGTGTATATCTTGGCAGCAATTAGTTTCCCAGAAACAGTGCTTCCTGCTTCATCTGCAAAGTACCAGGCAGGTAGATCACAGTTTAGTGAATTACACCCAAGGGCTGTGTCTAACCTTCAAATGTGCTACCATATTATTTCATTTTCAGACAGTTTAATACAGTTCCCAATCGTTAATATGATTTTAATATCTGACAGTGCAAAAGGGTAATAATGTTGTGGGGCTCAGAAAGTAGAAAGAATAAAACAGTCGTCACCATCAGTGATTCACTGCTGGCATGTCATGTCTAGGAAATATATTTTATTGCCCTGGTACAGCTGCACAGGTCAGGGAAAGAATCAGTCATTCAGCTTTCAGACCTGTACAAATTATTTTAATTCTGTTTCTATTTGTTCCCATTCTTACCTCTTCTCCAAGCACTGTGCCAAATACCAGAAGGCCCCAACTCAGCCTCAGGTTTGCAGGCAGCTCTCACCGGCTGCAGGCTTTCCTCAGGAATGTGACTGACAGCTATAACGTGTATCTGGGGTGTCTGGAGCTGAGGGGCAGCAACTGCTAACAAACCAACTCCATGCTTTGTTCAGGAGTTTCAAAAGCATGACTCAATACAGATTTTCTGGTGATATTTTTTTTTGCTTCATAGTCCTCTTCATAGTTTGCCTTGTGTTTCCTTTTACATTTTAGATTTTTACTGAGATTTAAATACATACTGGTTGTTCTTCAGTGCTCACACTGGTTCCCAGAGATGGGCTTCTCTGCTTTCTATTCTCCCAAGTCCCTTCTGATTTAAGTGAAGAGGGAATTGGTACAGGGGTCCTGTGGCTGCCACAGATCACCATCTAATGTTATATAACCATGCCACAGTGGCATTGCACCTTTACAAATAAGTTTCAGACAATGGGCAGGACAGGTTGGTCTACATGCAAAGCCACATTGATGCAGCAAGGTTGCTTTCAGGATTTAAGATAACATCTGTATGGGACTGTAATAGTCTCCAAGTACAGTTCACTGAAGTTCACTTAAGAATTAGCTCAGGAAATTCTATCTTAGACAAAAAAGGCTCAATATCAGACTTGTGAGATCTCTGAGGGAAAATCTGCCTTCTCTCTTGTGCTTTAATTGTCAAAGAGTACAAGACATGACAAAGACTCGATCAGGTGACCTTGTTCCCCTATCGATACTGACCATTCCTTCCCAGCTTTTTCTGTATTTGAACTGGTTAATTAACTCTGTAATGACCTTTGCTTCTAACTATAGCTGGTTAATTTAAGAACCCATAGCAAATGAACTTGTTCACTTACCTTTGAGAAACAGGTATACCAGAAAAATCAGTTTACCAAATTATTCTTTCACACCTACATCCTGTGACTCCTTCAGAGAATGCAAATCAGTTTGTAAGCTCTGAGTTTATTTTGTGTGGTTTTTGAAAAACAATGAACCATATTTAATTAGGGGCTATTTATGTACTTTAAATAGTTTCTACCAGTTTGCTTGATAGAATAATCTGCCTTATTTGTCCTCCCTGAAAGACTTTAAACTCAGAGTCGCTAGGAAACCCATGATTTTAAATCACGGTAGGAAGTTCTTCTAAGATCTCCATGAATGTCTGTTGTGTAGCAGCAACTCACAGCTCTGTCTAATATGCAGACTCTTCCTTCTGACAGATTCTGCCTCGGTCTCAACTGTCCTGGCACTAGTCAATACACAAAATCACTGTTCCACAGCCCTAGGTCCTGCACACCACCTGCAGAGATAGGTCTAGAAACTCTGACTCACTTGATTGCCTTAGTTGTTTCACTTCACATTGTTTTCCTGTTTGATGGTAATAAATTAGATAATCATTACAAGCAAGAGGATTATGAACATAATTAACAAATGAGGTTGTTGAAGGATTTATTGCCTTGGCCTGATTCTTCACTAGTTTCCCTAAGAAAACACATCATCCAACTCATATTTCCCAGTAATTGGCTTTGTCTTTATTGCATTGTAAATGCTGCTTTAATTACTGCACTATTTAGCTTAGATGAGATTCAATTGCAGTAACTTAAATGGGATTCTTGTGCTATCAATTTTTTTTGTTCCCTTAATTCATTTTATTCTTAACTTTTTTTAAGATAAACATACAACAAAGATTGACAAAGACATCTGGATGTGTTTTCCTGAGTAAAACCTTGCATAAGGCTTCTCTAAGAGGGGATGAACTCAGTTATTAGACAAAAAAATCTATTCCTACAAGATACTGCCATAATTGACCTGTGCTGCGCTGCGGCTGTTTTCTATTATTTCACACGCATAAAGAAGCAGACACTCAGCCACAGAATTCTAGCAGAAAATTTCTTTGACTTAGAGCAGATCCTAGTGCTGTATATGTTTTGTACCACCCCCTGTGTCTCTATCCATCCATACTCAATGACAAGATGTAATTTCAGGCTAGTAGATGTCACCAACCTGAAATTCAAATGAGCTTTTGAAGTTTTATACATAGACAACATCAAGCAAAAGGAAAGCACACAAGAGAGAATGCTGATGTTCCTCACTCTTAACTCAGCCTTTTGTTAATGCAGAATTCACATGGGAACCCATTTCAGTGGAGGAATAAAAAGTGTCAGAAAATATTCTCTGCAGATTTGGGAATATAAATTCACCAACAGACTTTATTACCTGTATTACATGGGATCCAGTGACAGACATGATCTGCCCAAACTAATTTTTTTCCTGCCTCTCAACAAGCTTGCCAAAAGTTGTCTGATTAAAAGAGAATGGTTGTATGCCCACCATAAGAACTGTTAGGGGCTGAACCTATTCTGTTGGTAGAGTAAATGCTGCTTTCTCCTGACACATTGCAAGGCATTGCAATAACTTTAAGAGTACAAGAAAGCATGTGTACTTACCTGTTGCTCAAAGGGAGACAGATAAAAGCATTCCACTTCTCTTTTTCTTTCTTTGTCCCAACAGATGGTAGCTACACAGTTTTGGGCTAGACTAGGAGATTCTTCCTATCACAGACATCTCTTACGTTCCAATTACGTCAAAGAAGAAATGTGTGAAACCTTATTTCTTCATGCTTAAAAATAAACTAGACAAAGCCCTGAATTTGCCATCATGGAAGACACCTGCAGGAAAAGTTCTTCAGCTCCTACTGGCCTTCATATTATTAAGTCATGAGGGACCAGGTGTGTTTAGCGTTTATAGTGGTTCAGAAGTATTAATCAGCAAATTTTTTGCAGAGCCTAGAGAAACAGGAAGAAGTAATTAAAATTGGATTGGAATTGTAGCCAGGTTTTGTATAACAAAATAAATAATTACACTGATTATTTTCCTAAATTAAGGCTTTTTTCAGGTATTACTCTCAGATGCAGCATCTCATGCTAACTTTGTTCTCTTAAAAGATCAAAGTCTACAAATTAAGTAGGATCAGTTAAAAAGAAATTTGAAAACATTAGGAAGAATGAAAGAGAATAATTTATAGTTGCATCATTGTATGATGTCAACATTGCCTGTGAAACTATGCAGGCTGCTTGATACATCCCCTTAAAAAGTAAAGAGAATACTGTTACAAAATTCTGTAAATTAGATTTCAATAACTAATGGCATTTTGTCCATTTGCTCCTGCACCTGACATTATGCCTTCACTTCCAGTCCCAAACTGCTGCAACTTTTGTTCTTTACAAAACAATCTGAAGAAACCACCACAGTCAATACCAAGTCAATTTAATAAAAAGATGTGCGAATGAGACCTGATAAGTACTATTTTCACTCTAATGGCTCCTACAGTGAGGAATACCCTTTGAAGTACACCATTGAAGTGTCCCCAGGTTCCTCACTGCAGAAAAGAGGATACCCGTGTATCTTCTATACTCCTCTACAAAGCATTTGCAGCATTCTTTTCTGGCTGTGCTCCAGCTATGACAGGAGCAGGACTCATTTATAAAAAATCTATTTAATTATTTCGAGAATTCCAGATCAAAGCCTCTATATAAAATTGTGGCCCTACCATGAAAGATAAATGTGCCTTGTTGTAAAGCAGGCCTGACAGATTGAATATATTTGACTGAATGCTTCATACAGGATACTGTGCCATAATTCAGGTAGGAAACATCTATGATTTAATCCTCCTTACCTCTATCAGAGATTTTGTGCCGCATATTCTATATTATCCCCATGCCCCCATTCCTCTTCCATCAAATGCATTTACCTTCCCAGAAACAGAAGGCTGGATGTGGATAAAAAATGCACCTGCACAGCCAGGAGTGCTCTGATGCCATTGTAATGTGGGCATAAAAATCAAGGAACATATGTAGAGGCAGCTGCTCACAGTTGTGAAGGCATGTTAAAAATATGGGACTGTTGAAAAACTTCAATAGATCTTATAACTGGGCAACTATCTGTTTTTATTATATACTATATGAACCCACAAAAAGTGATGCTTTCCTTTAGTACATTTATTCATAGCTCATTTACAACAGAATAATCCTTTCATGGAACAGCCTGGAAGGTTTATGCCTAGTCTTTTCTCAAAGAACTGTAAGTTTGTTGTACTAAATCTCTCTGACAGAGAAGCCAGACAGTGACAAGGATTGGATCATTGCATAGAAAGTTAAAAGGAGCTCTTTCTTATGGTGAATCACTGGCCATATTTCAGTGCCTGTGCACAGATTCTTAAAGGAACTACGTGAAAATTTTTTTGGTGTCTGGAGTTGGAATCCTAGATTGGATTGTTCAAAGGAAGGAGAGAAATAAACTTTTGAGTTCTCCTCTGAAAAATAAGCACACATCTAGTCCTCCTGGATTATCCTCTGAATACCATCCTGATCTTTACCTTCATTCAGAGAAGATGCATATATCCTACAGACCTTCAGATAAGTGTCCTAATTTAGTGGATGAGATTGCTGCCTTTGAATGAGACTTAGTTTAAACAAGGTGAGTGTTACAACAGAGAAGACAAGAGACAGAATATTGCTGAATTTATCACCCTTTGGACCTCTCCATTTTGAAGCAGTCCACAAGTTTTAACAGAAGAAATGCTAGGGTAGCCAAAGACTAGCAAAGGAGAAACTGCACACCCAGTAAACAACTTTGTACAAAAATGGTACAAAACTTTCTTGAAAGGACAAGAATTATGCATTTTTGAGTCAACCTTATATTGTAAAGCCACTGACTCTGGAACTGCAGTTATCAAGTTTAGCATGGTCCCCAATACATACCCTCACCTTGTGTGAGGCTATGGGAAAGGCATCCAATTTAGTCAGTCTCTTGATGTAGAAAATGAGTAAACAAAGCAAAGTCAGTACCTTGTAGAGATGCTGGAAGGATCACCTCTCTAACATGAACAGTGCTTTGAAACTGTATGCACTATCATTACAACTAATTGAGTCCTTCCAGGGAGAGGAAAAATAGGATGTCATTATTATTTCTATATCTTTCACTTATGTTCTAATTTGTCAATTGACATGAAATACCAGATGGAGAAACTGAACCACTATCTAACAGTAGGAAAAGTTAACTTTGCAGCAGCTATATGCAATAACCTGTATGGTTTTAGTGATAAAGCAGGTGCCAGTCAAGGAAAAGAAAAATATGACAGTAGGAATCCTAAGAGTTTATGGTAATGGTTGCCCATCAGATTGTCACAGTATTAGCATCAGCAGGATGTGCTCCACTTAAAATCACTGGTGCAATTAGTATGGATTAAATTGACCTATAAAAATTATCTTAGAACCTGTTAAGAAAGAGTTTCTTCATACAGAGATGCAAATCTCTGCTTTTGACACAAAATAAGTTTATGGGTGCATGCCAGCACAGGTGATAGTCTTAAAACAGAAGGAAGAGTCACTAGGAGAAGTCATATACATGGGTAAACAACCAGCAAGCAAATCTTCTCTACTAATGCTGTTATATTCTCCCATCTGTAACAATACAGAACAGCAGAAATAGATGGACACAAAATTTTACCTCCTGATTACTGATTTGGAATTCAGAACAGATAGTCCAGACACTATCTTAAATATTTCTGACGAATCATGCAGTGTATTTAGACAGTCTCAGTGTAATCTCAAACCTCTGTCATTGGTAGTTTCATAAGAAACAGAAAATGAATAAGCAATATATACCAATTCTAAGAAAAACAGACAAAGGAAAGCATTGTTAGTAATGTACAGTGTAATTCTACACTATATTCTTCTGCGATTAATTTGGGGTCTTCAGTCACCAAGAGTAAAATTCCCAGCACATTTATCAATGTTAAAAGTCCTTTGCCTTCTTTTTCAAAAAGTACTCTATGAGAGCATGGTAAAAATTCTATAATATTCTTTCTCACCGTTATTCCTTCAGATCCTATCAGCCAAAAGTAGCCTGAAAAACAGACTTTTCTTATCACTGCTATGTTTTACCTGGTTTTGAGACTAAATCAGAAAAACATGTAGCACAGTCGTACACTGCTGCTGATATAATTCTGATCTTTCTAATCCTTCTTTCTTCACCTTTCTTGCTATCAAAATGCTACCAATTAATTTATGTCCAAAAAGCACCTTGAAGATGTAAAACTCAGTACAACTGCTAAGGATTAGAACACAGTAAAATCAGACAAGTTAAGCATTCAACAGTATGATTGAAGGTCTGCTGCTGAAATGGAGGTTGCAAGTGTCTTACCTCCATAGACTCTAACCAGGTTACTGCTAAGTTTCTGTCCTCCAGTAACTTCATAATTCAATATCTACTTCTTTTGCTGAAATCTCTATTTGTCTCCAAAGTCAGGAGGCTGTTGCTGTCTTCCTCACCACATTGTCAGTCTCTCAAATGCCCCTCATTTGCAACTACCTAAAGGAATAATTCTGTTTTTTCAGAAAACTGAGAATATGAATAAGGGTATTAATTTTTAATTCAGTGATATCAACATCTGGGAGTTAGAATCATTCATATCTTACCTCCCAGTGTCACTCATGCTAACCCCTTTCTCAGCCATTCAGGGTTCCAGAGTGGCAGCAGAAGGCTGCTGGTTGAAACTGGACAGAAGCAGCCAATTGTGAACAATGCAGCAGTAGCTGTGCTTGGCACCAGATAAGGGTATGTCCTGCCCTGGTCCCAACAGACAGCAGCAGGGCCAGGGTTTCTTCAGTCTAGTACTTGCCAGAGAGCAGCAAGGGCTAGCTGCCTGTGATCAGAGGGTTGGGGCAGGAGCCAAGGTGAACCCTGCAAAGATTGTGGTCATGAGCTGGTATTGTCCTGCAGGAGCTGAATCAGGCACAAATAGGGCCCTCAACAGGCCCAGGCATAGCAAGACTTTGCTTCCTCTGGGCAGTGCTGGCAAAGGCTGCAGGAGACAGAGCTGTTATGTGAGGGTCAGAGATCCAGACAGAACAGGAAACAAACAACTTCACAGCACAGCCCAGGGAAGGGATGAAAGTCCTGAGCTGAGAGCCCCTAGTCCTGCAGCAGAAGATGAGGAGGGTGGATAGACATCCCAGGTGAAATTTTTCAGTGATGTGTAGGCTTGTGAGTGCCCTTGGGGATGTGACACCAGTGCTGACCTTGCCTCACCTTAGAACATGAGAAAATCAGTGATGCTTTCAAAAGTATCCACTAACTCTGAAGAAACATATGTAAGGATTGTGCAGTTTTGCATGAGCTCTCAAACACCAGCATTATTCATGTGCCCCTCATCTCTACACTGAGCTCTAGGGAAACTTTACAATACTGTCAAAATGTATTACTACTGTATCTGTGTATTTTATAGGTCAAACCAACATCCCTGTTTTACAGGTAGGATTTCAAGGTTCAGGCACAGTGCTGGCACGTCTGCACAATGCAGTGGTGTGTGAAGCATACCTCCCTGAGACAGCAATGCTCATGGCTGCTTCAGAACCAGAAGCAGTACAGTTTCAGCACAGCCTCTGAACAAATACACTGCAATGATGAAAGAGTGAACCTACAAGCTCTGGCATAACAATGTTAAATGTGGCCAGACTCCTTTCAGATCTCATGATTCTGCCCCTTACTAAGCAATGGCATGTGAATGCATCAGTTTCCAATCTCCGTGCTGTACTGTATGCTGCAGGCATACCCCCAGGGATTCACCCAAAAACATTGAGTTCATGGCAGAACAGGAAATTAGTTTTGGAGGTTTCTGCCTACAGCCCTGGCTAATGCTGGATGGAAGATTCCTTCCTGACGTCACCAAGAGACCATGGGAATAACTGCAGAAAATGAATATTTTTGAGGTGGACAAGAGGTGAAGCAAATTTATGAGCAATTGAATAAACCTTCCTGTTTGGTTTGAAACAGAAACTGCTCTTAGATCTCATTCAGATAAGAAAGTAAAGTGGTAAGGTGAGCTAGATATGCACAAGTTTTACCTGTGCTGGCTTTACAGTGGTGTTTTTAAGACTCATTGAATACACTCCTTTATTTACTATAAAGTACTTTGTATATAGCACCAAGTGATCTTGGAAAGTAAAAAAAATGAGCTAATGATCTCATTTTTCATTGGTTTATTGGGTTTTTTTCAGTAGGGCAGTGAAATTTTGCACCACTCATAGCATAGCATTTCAGTAGAGTTATTTTGTCCTGGAAGAAATAAACAAAGAAAAAGCCCATGGGTAAGGTTTAACCTTTCATTTGAGGACTCTGTTCTTTTTGGGTAAATTACAAACCTAAGAACCCTATGGCCATGAGCATAAAGCAACAGTCTTCCATTTCTAGAATAATTTTTCATTAGCATCTTTCCCCAATATTTGAATGTATTATTAGACTTCAGAGTACTGTGAAGTAATGGATAAGTTTGTAATGAAATGCATGACTGACTTTCTTTGATTTGTATTGGAAGCCTGTCAGTGTTAACATAAAATGCCCAGGTAAATAAATTGCTATAAATCAGCATTGATTGTCAATGACAATGATGAGAGTCAATAAATTTACACCAGCAGGAACAAAATTAGTAGTTGCCCTCTATATTAGAAAAAAGTATTTATTTTCCTTAGAATATTATCAATCGAATGCTGCTTATAATGTATATTCTCTGTACAGTATATGTTTATGCAAAGTGGAAACCTCAATTTTCACTTTTCTTGCATTTTTAGTACTTAAATAGGATCGTCCTTGGGGAATTGATAAAACAAAGGTATATAGAAGGGCAAAAAGATTCTCAAGCATTCATTGATGAGATTTTGGTTTTGAACACAAGATCCAAAAATCAGAGTTTGTAGACAAAATCACTCACAAGTTCCAGATGGTGTGACATTTAGCCTTGCTGTGTTCCCCAACTGTACTCATGGACACTGAAGGCATGGATCTAGAAAGAACACAGTTTATTGTACTGTACAATTGCAAAAATAGAAATAAATGTAATTTAGTTTTAAATGGTGTAGCAATTTTTTGCCAGAACTTTACTTGACTCAGTGTCTGCTTCATGCTTTTTCTGAAAAGTAGTCTGGGAGTGTATTAAATTGCTGCAATACAAGATATGTCGTTTTTCATACTGCTAAAGGTTTGTTTTTACCAAAAGAATCTCTAGAACTCATTCTCTGAGCTTTTTTTGAATCTATTTTTATATGTCCTCAGAGCAAAACATTGCAAATGAAATGACATAGTTATGATTAATATCCTATGTATAGGGGTGTCTGAAATTGAACCTTAAGAGTTTTCAGATTTGCCTCTGCAAAAGAATCCAAAATGCTGCTTACTGGTTAGTGACTGTAGATATATTTTAAGATCAGACAGGATTTGTTTTTGGAGTTTGTTTGTTGAGAAAAATTGTGTACTAAACATTGGATAATACAAATTAATCTGAGAGCATACAGGGTAGTAGCTGTTCATTACAGAATATAAGAATCCTTCTTTCACCAGTAGCTTATCACAACTAGTCCTGTATTTTCCTTGCATCATCATGTCTTGGCATATTCTAAAAACAGGAGCAGTCAAAAATAAAAGTGTGCATTTTCCATATAACTAACCCCAGCAATTTATGCTAATATTCAGCAAGTAATTCATGCAAGGTTGTCCCATGTATAAAGAATGCCTGCTGCAGGCTCCTGCTATTTCACACACCCAAAATGCTGGCATAGAAAAATACCACCTACATATGCCTGTGCCTGGGACATTTTAGCACTATGGAGAATTCTGCACTATGAAAAATAAAGAACAACGACAGGTAAAAGACCAATAAAGTGGAATTTAAATGTTTGTACTGCTTCTAAGCACAGTACTAATGGGTGCTTAGGGTTGGCCTCCATGCTTTTGTTCAGAGGAATATTTCAGTCAGCAGAAAAGAAGCTGAAATTATGGTAGACTGGAAGTAATCACTGTCTATATTTCTGTTACTTGCAAATCACCAGCCATTAGATTACAAATCCAGGCTTTTCTATTTCCTACCTGATTGCAAAGTACCCATTTTTTTAACATATTTCTCTAAAAGCCACAAGAGGTATCTAAGTTTAAGGGTTTTGTATCCACATAGGTTTATTAAATAACCATTACATTAACTAATTTGAAGGAGCTAACCTTCACAGAAGAGGCACTCCAGAGTGATATCTCTTCATTACACTGAGTGGCCGCATGCCTCATTGTTTTATGCATTGTCCTATGGTGATGATTTCCCCACTGACCTTACCAAAAGCCTTGGAATGCTGGTTTAGATTTGGTGTATTAATGTAGCAATTTGCATTAGACCTTGTTAAACTGCATTCTATTATTTTAAACTATTCAGGAATGTTCTGAACTCTCATAATTGTCATAATGCAGTACTACATACAAATTTAAATAAGGGTTTTCTCTAGTCACTCATTAAGGTACAACATGCTAGACAAGATAGAATAGAGTCACACACTGCTTCCTAACACTGAAGTTTAGCTGTGTAAATTCTGGTACTTTTCTCTTACCCTTAAATCCCACAGTCTTGTTAGGCATTGTGCATAAATAGATGTGATTTAATGTATTCATTATATGCTTACTAGCTGTCATTCATCTCCTGGCTAAAATTCCATTACTCATAAATACCATTTTTTGATTATTCATTTAAGTACTTTATGAGCTTGAGAACTGGAGAGTAAGATGCTGGCTGTATCACAGACTTTTCCTTTTTCTTGTTTAAAGATATGTCCTTTCCAGGCTTATGACGCTTTATCTGCCTTGCATGAGTTATCAGATAACAGTTACAAATCTGAGACTGTTTCAGCCTCCAGGTTATTTATTGTAAAATTCAACAGCATGAGTCAACTTAACTTCTGAAGAGAAAGTAGAAAAACATCAAACTTTCTATTGCCTGTATTTTACCTTTCATTTAGCTTTCATTTAGCTAACACCCTGAAGTGTTGCAGACCCATGTTGAGTTTCCTAAAGTTTGTATTTTGTTTTCTATCCTTTCCTTGTGGCTGGCAAATACAACCACTTCATATTTTTCACTCAGGCTTAATCCCAACTTCACATATCCCTTCCTTTATAGTCAGAATATTATTAGAACAGCTTAAGAACTTGTTGAATCACTTTCACTTGTATGTGGCTTGCTGGACAAAGCATTCATGTCCCAAACTTCGATGTTCTGAATAGCCCTGAGGAAATTCTTTTATTAAATTTAGGTAAATAGCCTACCCCCAACCTCATCTAGCCATCTGTCTTTCCCAGTTTATATCTGTGTATTTGAAATTTCATGTTATCATATAGTCTTGTGCTATAACCTGCTGGGTAGCCACAAAAGGCCTCACCTATAATACTATCTTGGTTTATTGATCCATAGGATCCCACTGTTGCAAGATACTTTTGTTTTAATCTCCTAAAGAACTTTTATCATGTCTCAAGTAAGCATGCTTGATGTACAAGGTGAAATTCCTTCCTTTTCTGTATCTACCCTTTATTAATCAGTCATAGTCTTGGCATTAATACTGCAGCTTGCCAATTTTCTGCCAAATATCTTCTTAAAGGAAGTAGTAGCACTGATCATATTTTAAGAATATGCATTCTTCTTTGTTCCTTATACCTTTCGAAGACATTTTTGAGTCATGATTTCTCCTGCTGTTTTATGATCCGTTATCAGCAACTGCACTCCTCTTTCTCTGTCTGCCCAAACAGAGATTTTAAATAACTGTCAAGGTCATTTTTAGACAACTATCACAAAGTTTTTCCCATATTACTTTAAAGTCCTTCTGAGTTGATCAATTATTTTAAAATTTTCTTTTAATCTGGATTTCAGTATAAATATTTCAGCTTTTTCTCTATATGTAATGGAATTTAGATTTAAAACATGCCTTTGGGGAAGACATCTATTTAATACCTTTTATATTCTGAGAAACAAAGGATGATTTATGCTGGAATCTGACTTCACTCTTGGCTACAGCTGTTGAGTACTAAAAAACCCTATAGGAGCATATTTTCAGTGTAAATTTTGATGGTGGTAAATTGTGAATAAGTGTTGAAATAGAGTTGATTTACGCACACAGTTTGAAATGCATAAAATACTACATTGATTTCAATATCCTATCTTCATGACTATGTCAGCAAACAGGAGATCAAATATGGAAGGGGAGGCTGGGTGATCTGACAATATAGTGTAGATTTTTGGGTCATAACCCCTTTCGAAATGTAGATGTCCCTTTACTAGAAAGAGGTAAAGTGAGGAGACATTTTATTAGGTTAGGGTTTTTATTGTTTTGGTTTTGTTTTGTTTTTTTATTATATGTATACATATGTATGCCCTGTATGAAAAGAGTTTGGGCCCTTACTGTTTTAATCTTAGTTAGCTCTTCTTTATCTGAATGGACAGTCCTCTATTACACAAAGTGTTGATGCTTACTAGGTCTGATTTACTGTCCTTTAGAAGAAGAGTAGGATAATGGTATCCCAAAGGTGTTATATAAGGAAATCAGGAAACAGCCCTCATATTAGATAAAACCATTCATGCTGGTAAAAGATGCATACACTTTGTTAAATGCAAAACTTCATTCCATTTCTCCTGTTTTTTCTTTTTAAAGAAAGCTGCTCCTATCTGATGTGTTTTTCCCACATGCTGAAAACAAAGGACTTTCTTCACTCCAATCATATTCCTCCTCAAGGACTTAAGTTTGGGCTTGTGTTTTCTCTGTAAGAATGAAACAATGATTGTACTCTAGAGATTCTTCAGCTGTTGAAGAAACAACTTGACAATGTTAAAGGTAGAATTTAAATGGATTTATTAGCATTGTCAAAGAGCCTTATAGAAAAGGAAGGGATATCATATGCAGATCTATTTTATGACACTAACTAGGTTCTTTTTCTTCTTGGTATAAGTTCCTAATAAATAAGAATCCATTTCCTAGCAGCATTAGTAAGAAAGCTCAGAAAAAGATAGAGCAGCAAACATAGAAGAATTTTGCCCACTTAGACTTTTTAAAGGGAATTCTGAAAAGGTAACCAATATAAAAAAAATACAAACTTCTTGCAATAGTTTGTGAAATTCAAATTGCTTTATAAGTTCCTTTGTAGCAAGGTCTCAAAAAAAAAAAAAAAAAGAAAAAAAAAGATGTAGGCTTTATCTTTGAAGAAACATTACTATTAGCTGACAAATGAAATGAGTTGGGTAGTCAGTATAGTTCAAAGCATGAGTTTAGTGGCACTGCTTTTTTGAGAAAAGTTAGTAGACTTTGACTTATGTGTCCATCTCTTCCTGTTTCTTGTCTGTAAAGTAAAATACAGTACTTGTCTATTTATAAAACAGATTTGCCATTTCTATAGGTCTTTGATAATACAGAAAAGGATGTACCTCAATTCACCAAATTTCTAGCCTATGTGTCATTAATGTCATTGTCTAAAAGTTGTAACCAATAGCAAATGTGAATGGAATTAGATATACAAAAGCAATAGAATTGTAGTGAGAGAGAGAAAAAAAATTCTTCCCTGTGCCATTTTCTTTCACTCATTTTAATTAAATAAAAAAAAGGCAAAAAAAAAAAAAGTACCACTTTTACTGATTTACTCAGCAAAGCCAAAGATTAGATGACAAATGAAAGTAGTAACAATGCTTCAAACAGTACTGTAAGAACCTGATTTGGAATTATACAGGGCATAGGTTTTTTGCTGCAGATAAGGAAAGAAAGTTAGTTTAGTTGTTAGATCCTCTAGACAGTGGTCATGCAGAGAAGAAATGTGTTTTCACTTGTTTTCTTTATGTAGTATCTGACTTTGTAAGCAGCACTGAGTGTGTTTACTGGAGTATCTTTCTCTACCATCACTTGTTAAAGGGCCTTCCAATCATTTCCTTGTGTTCCTCTAGGCAGCACAAAAAAGCATTAGCTATCACATAATTTTGCCAGTTGTGTCTGGAAAACTTAAATCATCATGCTATGGAACTTATTCTTTGGAAAAGCAGGGTAGGTTATTCACTTCTGTTAATTCTCTGCTGGGAACTTGTGGTTTTTAATCTTATATAGATATCAGATCAAAACTCTGATCTGCCCTAAGAGGCCACCAAAATGCATATTTCCAGTATGTTTAGGATGGTAGTCCTCGCTTTGGTGGGAAATCCACAGCAAAAGGGTTGTGCTGTGCTGCTAATTATAAACAATTATAACATCAAAACAGAATTATCTTAGAGCAATCCTTGACTCCTGGATCAGGGCTTGTTTTTCTTTATCAGAACTGCCCAGTAAATTTCAGAAGTACAAATTAAAATAAATAGCACACTGATACCACAAAATTTGCTCTAAATCTTTTAATTAGAAACACAAATGTTGACCCTTCTGTTCCCAGAAAAGGAAAGGAAAAAAGCTTTGATTTCTCCAAATCATTTTCTCCCCATCTTCCTTCCAGTTCAGAACAGTAGCCCCATTCCATTATTAAATCCAAACATTGTCAATGGAAAACCTGACTTCTTGTGGGTATAATCTCTATATGACTTTATTGGAGTATGGACCTTAATCAGCACCCAATGTGAAATATGAAAGAAATGCAGATTAGGGGTAATCCAGTAACACAACAGCAGGGTTAGCTCTGCAAATGTTTAGCTATTGCTTAGTTACAGGTGGTGTGAGGTGAAAGTGAATCAGAAAAGCAATTTCGTGAATGCATGGGTAGCACATTAAGGATATTAAAACAATAGGAACTTATATAAGAGGCTGAGACCTAATAATCAATACGAAAAGCAAAAAGTGAACACTAAGGAAAAAGTCATTATTTTCCCGCTTCTGTGTCATTTGAGATTTATTGCCCCTCTCTACCATCACTACAGAATTCCTCTTTTTTTTCTTCATGTGGTCCTTTCAGTTTAAGTCTGTGGACTGTGTTTCAGGTTAACTTTTCTTGCTGGAAGTCAGCAAATTACGTCAGCTGCTCTGACAATCTTTCAGTTTATGTCCATCATCTCAATTTACAGTGAGGATATAGTGCAAGAATTAGGTTTAGAATGGAATAAAAAGTGATTATATTTTCCCTGAAGGAAATGTACCCACAGCTTCTCTAACAGCTAGGTTCTCTGCACTGATAAAAGCCTTTGGAAGTAATTACATATAGGACACAGTCTACAGCATTTTACTTTCATATGCCATAAATAAGCCAGAATCAATAGTGAGTTGCAATAAAAACGGCAGCATGTATTAATTTTACACAGTATAATATATTTTAGGAGATGTGCAAGCTGGTACAAACTCATTGCTCTGCAGGGGGGAAAGGCTTCTTGCAGCACTGACTCATGAGTCATACAATATTGTAGGAAGTGGCATTCTCTATGCGTATGTCAAGAGTGCTTCCCTTAACAGTTTCTCTCTTCATAGAAATTGCTGGGTTTAATTGTGCATCTTTGGAAAGCAACCCTGACCTTCATCTCCAGCAGCCTCATGAACTAATCCTCCCTCTTGGGAGGCAACGTCCATGGCATCTCAGTAACAATTCCCGACTGCTGGATGATTGATTCAGTACACAAATTCTCAGGTACCCGATGCAGAAAATAAAGGCTCTTTGTTCCTGCCTTCTACAGATGGGTAGCAGAGGTTCAGATAAATGAAATACCTCAGACCTCATCAGCCAGTAATTCAGAAGGACAAATGAATATTCTAAACCTAAGTTAAGGAAGACTGAAATGAGATTTTGTTTTAAACAAGGCACTTCTTTTGCAGAAAACTGCTGCTTCAGCATGTAAATGTTGCACTGAAGGTCGTGGAGATTTCACATCTTCCTAAATGTATGCATGCGTGCATACACACAGACACACACAACACCCCTTATTTATATGATAAACTCCAAGTTGGATCTATGTTTAAAGCAACTGCAAATAAGATGATTAATAACTGAAATATTAGGGATGGGGAAGAAAATTCTGGCTCATTTAATCTTGAAGTTCATTCAAGGTCGTTTGAAAAAAGTCCCAAGAGAAGTAGAAACAGAATCTACCAAAAGTCTCTGTCTAGGCAACAGCAAGCCTATGTTTCACTAAGATAGGATAGTAATGTAAGGAAAAGAAAATTTTGTAAAGGATAAAGAGCCTGATGTCCAAATCAGAAAACAAAATTTACCAACAATATATGTTTTTATTTATACAGTATTTTTCATAGATCTCACTTCTGAGAAATGCACACCTTTGTCCTTGCATTCAGATTTAATTGCCCACAGCTGAGTGTGTTTTCCTTTTCCCAATCCTTGGCTAACTGCTGTAGATCCCTCCCTGCACATGGGTTTGAAATCTCAGACCTCAGAAGTTCACCAGGGCGACATACTCAGTTATCATAAGAGAACATAAAATCTTCCTCATTGGTTTCACTAGAGACAGGAAGCAAAGTTTTCCCTCACAAAACTCTGCCTTGTCAAATTGCTCTCATAAGGAAGCTCCCTTCACAAACATAGCAAAATCATTTTGCAATGTTTGGGCCAGGAAGTTCATTCTCAGACAGGTTCAGGGTGATCACAAATGTTGTCCTGACTGTACTTCAACAGGTTTCTTGGACTGTGACCTTTTACAAATCATCCTCAGAGTTGTTTGGTGGAAGCAACAGTCTTTATGCCAGTGCACTGTAACTGAAATTGTCACAGGACCAGTGCCTGGTTGCCACTTCAAAAGTTGGTAAGACAGAGTCTTTGCAGGTCAGGTAATGCAGAGAAGCCTTGCTCATTTCTTTATTACCTCTAATACTTAAGCATTTCTAGTCTCAGTTAGAAGAGCGTCCTTTCTGTTTTAAATTTGATCTCTTAATGTTTCCTTCTGCAAATTTTCCATATGTGTGGGTTCAGGTCATTATTTGGGATTAATTGTGCAGGACTGAGTAAAATTATTAACAAGGTGAATCCACTAAGAAATGGTGTTATGAAACAAACAGGGAAAGGCAGGAAGAGATTCCAGAAAACAGGAAATGTAAGATTCAATAGTTTCATACCAGCATGCATATGAATGTGGAGAAGGTCAGAGTAGACTTTATGCATTCTGTATTGAGAAACAGTGAAATATTAAATTTGTGTGTGAGTAAGGAGTAAAAATATTTGCATCGTATAAGCAGAATTGCTTATATGTCAATAAAAATATTATTTAGCTAACATATAGCTATACTCAGTACTTTCTTCTTATTCGTGTTATGCCCAGGTACTCCAAATATTTACTGTTTTTTTCTATAGCAGCTAAAGTCTGTATCAGCTTGGGTAAGTGACTTTCTTCAGTAATGGAGGCTTAAATTTTCAGTGGAAAACAGCAGTGGGGCCCTGCAGCAAGCTTGGCACTGGTGGAAAATGGGATAGGCAGGGCTCAGAGCCAGAGCAGCAGTGTGGAGTAGGGGGATGCAGTTGGAAATAGGATTGGAGGCAGGGCCTGAGGCTGAGCCTGAACCGTAATAGGGTGTGAGGGGTTTCCCTTCTACGTGGATGGAGTCATAGACACACAGAATAGTTTGGGTTGGAAGGGGTCTTAAAGATCATGTCATTCCAATCCTCCTGCCATGGGCAGGGACACCTTCCACTAGATCATATTGCTCAAAGCCCCATCCAACCTGGCCTTGAACACTTCCAAGAATGGGACAAAATGAATTCCTCTGGGCAACCTGTTCCAGTGCTTTATCACTCTCACAGTGAAGAATTTCTTCCTAATATCTAATCTAAATCTGCTCTCTTTCAGTTTGAAAGCATTAGCCCTTGCCCAATTACCACATGTTCTTGTAAAATGTTCCTCTCCAGACCCAGATCTGGATGCAGCATTCCAGGCTGGTCTTGAGAGCAGAGTAGAAGGGCTGAATCACTTCAGTCTACCTGCTGAGCACACTTCTAATGCAGCCCCAGGACGCAGTTGGTCTTCTGGGCTGCAAGTGCACATGGATGGTTCATCACACAGCTTCGTGTGTTTGGTAAATTTGCTGAGGGTGCTCTGAGTCCCACTCTCCATGTCAACAACAGAGGTCTTAAACAGTGTCAGTCCCAATATCAAACCCTGAGAAATGCCACACGTCACTGATCTCCTGGAATCCACGATAATGAGCCTGCTATGAGCCCTCCTTGCTGCCCTCAGGATGTCAAACTCGATCTGTTCAGCCAGGCAGTATGGGCAAACATCATTTCAGGTACTTATTCCATTTACCTAAATGCTGTCTACGTTCAGTTTGTGTATATTCTGTGCTGCTTCAAGAGAAATGAAGCCCTCTGTGGAAGGCAAGAAGGAGGTCTGGGACCCTGCTCTGGCAATGCCATGTGTGTGTGTAGGCTGATGCCAGTTGCAAACACAAGGCTGAATTTCACCTTCTTGTATATGAAGCTGTAAAGTAATATTTTTGTACACTCTTCTTCAGTGACAGGTAAAATTATTCCTTTTAGACAGCAGAGAAAGTTGCTTTGTACATTTAGTTATTTTTGGACGTAAGCCATTTTATCTATATAGGAGGAACACCATCATCCCTTCTCAGATTTCAAGGTATTGTAGTTTTCTGTGGCTATTTCAGAGACTCAGACTTATGTTTGAGGGGGTTCATGCTTCTACCTAATTTACCAGAAATAAGAGCATAATTAATCTTTCCTGCTGCAGTTTTTGAATTGGCAGATGACGAGACAACACTAGGTTGCTTCATTGTTGCTATAATATCATCAATTTCAATGCAGTTATGCTGGCATGGAACAGGATTGATACATTGGCGAATCAGGTGCAGAAAATGTAGAGCCCTTAGCTGTAGGGAAAAGCAATTAAACTTAATAATAGTTATGGTTTTTAAATGGAGATATATAGCATTTTCAGTAAAAATGGTTTGTAGTGACTCAGTAGCAAGGTTTTCAACTGTACCCAACTATTGCTTTAGCTATATTGATTTTTTCAATTTCAAATTTTCCATTTTTCTTAATATTTCCTTACATTGTTATTGAAACTGGATCAACACAGGGACTCCCCACTACCTACAGAGAAAAATCAACCTGTTGCCAGTGTATCTTTATTCCATGTTTCCTATTCATCAGAGTAAAAAAAAAATTTAAATTAAGCACAATTTTTGCACCAATTTTTGCTTGTTAATGGAAATGGCAGTACACACTTTAATATGTCAGAGAATTTGCATGTGGAAGAGTACTTTGGCTCAGAGGAGTATTTAAGCATGAAATTGGCTTTGAATGTCAAGGATCTAAAAAAAAGTTAAGTATGAGTTTGCTTTCCTCTCCAGAGTGGAGAAGCAGGGCCTTAGCAAGAAGGCAATGGCAACAAGATTCATTTTGATAAAAATCAAGAACAGATTTTTTGTGTGTGTGTCCAACATCCCTTCCTCTCTCCTCCTCAATAAACTAAGGAAGTCTTTTGATGTCTTTAAAAACAACAACAAAACTAAAAACGAACTAAACCAAACAAGCAAAAGAACCATCCGCAAACAACCAACAAAATCCAAAAGCAAAACTAAAGAAAGCTTGAATATAGTTCATGGAATAATGTCCCTGAGTAGCCAGGCAGATAGTGAAAGGTGGTGCAAGAAGACTGCAGCAAGCAAGTCTGGGCAGAGCTGAAAGAATGAAAAATGAGATGGAGTTCCTTTTGTTATTCAGAAGGAAACTTTGCCTTTGTTGTCTCGTGTCAATTGTTAGATTGTCACTGGGTGGCACTCACTTGCAAATTCATTGATTTGTACAAATAAATGAACAGTAACAATTAATTACACACTCCATGAGTACAACTCAGTTGGAAGGCAGAAGCTGTGCAGACTTGCCCAACCCCCTGCCCCCCATAATCCCTGCTGTGTGATCAGGATCCTTATTAACTCACCAGGCAATGTTTGGTGATTCCTCCCAGCTATTTTTTCTTACTCTTTTGATCATGAACATAGAGCCTGGCTGAGTTCAATGAAGCCACCCAGCAGCCTGAATGTGTGCAGCCTTTGGGAAAAAAAGTTACTAGTGACATTAGATGTGCCCCATACAAAATTCCTGCATTTTATATTGCCTGGATAAATTGTTTCTCATAATCATCAAAGGTCCTGATGAGCACACACACACACACACACACACACACATATATATATGTATTATATAATATATGTAGTAAACTCATGTAGTATAATGTCATCAGGCATATGTAAAGCTCTATTCAGATCTCTAAACTGTAGCTCTCAGCTGCTATATGAAAGAAATTAAAAAGGTTAGGTCAGGCTTTTAGACAAGAAATTTCAAAGCTGTTGACATACTTGATAAACTCTCAGACACTAAGGACGTGGTCTTCTTTCCATCTAGGTAACTTTTAAAAGGAGTCTAGACCTGTGGCCTCTATGATCATCTTCATGGGCTTGCTGGTATGATGACTGATGTAGGTGACTAGCTGGGAGTTCCTGCAAGATGCTCTGAATTCTTTGAAGCAGTTTGAGAGCTGCAAACTAGGCACAGGAAGTACATGTCCTATATAACTCTTTGGGACAAGGCTCGAAGGAGTTTTGCTGATTTCTTTGCTGCTGACTTCACAGCCAGCTGGAAAGGATCCTCAGAAAGAATTGATGACAAGGTCTTAAGGAGAGGTCAGACTCAACAAAAGTGAGGCAATAGGATAATTTTATATAATGAAAGTCCAACATTCTTGACATATAAAAGACCAGCATCTATAGGTGAAACTGCCTTTTCAGCCTGGCCACACTAATTAGAGGCAGAGTTAGCCTACTGGTTTGGCTGGGGCAGAGGTAATTTTCTTCATAGTAGCTGGTATGAGACTTTGTTCTGTATTTGTACTGGAAACAGAGCTGATAATAGATGGACATTTTTGTTACTGCTGAGCAGCACTTCCACACGGCCAAGGCTTATTCTGCCTCTCACCTCATCAAAGCAGTGAGTAGGCTGGGGGTGCACAAGGAGCTGGGAGAGGACACAGCCAGGACATCTGAGTGCAACTGACCAAAGGAATATTACAGACCATACGGTGTCATGCTCAGCATATAAATTGTTGTGGTGACCCAGCCCACGTCGGGGCTGAGTGACATCCAGTTGGTGGATTTCCCCACCCAGGACTCTGACCCGGAGGGTGGATCTGAGGGCGAGACCAAGGTTTAAGGCTACTCCCCACTGGGTGTCCCTCTAGCAGCATCTCCTCTTCTCCTTCAAGAAACCTCTCTGTTCCCGTAATGCTATTGGTTTAGACTCCTATGTTTATTCATGTATTTCATTGCTTGTGCACGAAACTCTGGAAAGTTCTGTTCTGTTTGGATTGTAATTGGTTGGTTCAAATGTGTTCCTCCCCTACTCCTCTGTAATTGGTTCCCTGTCACCCCTTGTCATCTCCCTACTGGTTTGCTCCTTTGCTCCCCTCTCTCCCTTCCCTGGTTTAAAAGGTGTTGCCACCACTCCCCCAACTGTCCTTTTACTTTGGAGCCTCCCTTCCAGCAAGATCTTCTGCCCCCTCGGGGATTGAATAAAGCTGGGACTGCAGGCAAAGAGAAGGCCCTCTCTCGTCCTTTGCTCTTGCCCTTGTTGCCTAGCAAACCTCACTGCTGCCAGTTCTCCTTGGAGCCTCCTGCAGACAGCACTGCGAGCTGCTGACAGGGGTTTGGTTTGTCCATGCGGCTGGGACACCAACCTTGTCATCTGCCCAGGGCGGCCAGTGGTCAGCGCGACAATAAACCTGGGGCAAGAATAAGAAGCAAGGGACTTTCAGGGTGATGGCATTTGTTGTCCCCAGTAGCCATTAGGAGTGGTGGAGCCCTGCTACCTGGAGATGGCTGAACACCTGTCTGCCCATGGGAAGCAGTGAATTAATACCTTGTTTTGTTTTGCTTGTGTGTGTGGCTTTTGCTTTACCTGTTGAACTGTCTTTATCTCAATTCATGAGTTTTACTCTTCCCATTATCTCCCATATCCCACCAGGAGGAAGTGAGGGGCAGTGTGGGGCTTAGTTTCTAGCTGGGTTTAAACCACAGCACTGGGTTATGGAGACTGTGGGTTTATTTAAAGCAGTGATAAATATTCTAATGATCCTTCCAGTATTCCAAGCTGAACACTTAGAACATGAACTGCAATTCACCTCTTTCATTCTAATTATATTCCTTACCTAAATTGGGAAACCTATAGTATAACAATCTTTCGAGCACTTCGCTTCATGATTTAAGTTCAGTGACGGGGTAGATTACTGTAGCATATCTTATTTTTTGTTGGCTGATGTATTTATCTTCTATCTGAACCTGCCAAAGTAGTATGAAAAAGTTAAGTGCAGTAAACTGGTTGAAGTCTAAAATACTCTCCCTTATGAATTGTGGTATTTTGCTGTCTGATGAATGATTTTATTTGTATTCGGTTCATTTTTTGTTATCTCTGATATCTTTTACCTGCAGTGTTTGTTGTGCTTAAGGCACCAGTAGAATGTTCATGAAAATATTCAGCTATAACTCTATTCAGTCAATAGAGGTGTTTTTCCTTCCCATTACCTACCACAGTGCTGACATTTTATTGCTTGCTGAGATAGGAGACAACAAGAGGGAAAATTGAGTCATTTAATTCCCATATCTAAAAATAAAACTCTGAAGAATGCTTCGCTGAAGAACAAGTAATTGCTGCAGAATTCACAAGCACTATTGTTCACTGAAGGGAGAATATTCTGGAGATGAAATATTTGGAAATTAACAACTGTTTGCGATGTTACAGGTCTTTTGACATGCTCAGACTTTACTATGGCCTTTCTATCAATGGATGTCTTTACCTGATGTCAGTTAGATAGGTATATAAATGTATTGTGACATTTTAAGTGCTTTTATCATTGTAGTTGTAAAAAGCTTCACATGCATTAACAAGTCCAGCTTTCCAGCAACCAGAAAGATAGGGAAGTGTCTGCCATTACAAACAGGAATGAAGGAATGGTAGATTGAACAACTTGGTCAAGGTCATACAGTAAGTCTGTGGCCATACCAGATGAACCCATATTTCTTGATCATTCAAAGAACAAAATCGAACTCTTCTCTATAAAATGAGGCAAATTACATACTTTGTATGTAATGTCTAAAGCCATAATTATGCAACACAAAGATAATTGTGCTCTGAAGTACACAGACTTCTACTATGCTTCTAGTCAGCCTTGCCATGTTTTGAAAAGGGAGCTGTAAAGCTGGTGTAGTCTCCAGTTGCCATGGTGAGTAAAGAATAAAGATTGTCTTACTGCTTCTAAAAATATGTTTGCAATGAGCAGGGAGAAATCGAGAAAAGTAGAAAAACAGAGACAAAATGGCTGTTAACTATTATTGGTGTAAATTTTAGGCCCTTCTCTGAAATCTTGACCTGTTAGAATTTAATCAGTCTTTACAGGAAATACATCAGTTCTGAAAACCAGATTTTTTAAATTTTAGTCAGATTTATGCTGACTCTGTCAAAGGTAGGAACAGTCTTGGAGTGTTTCTGAAGTCTGGGACTTGTCAGAAGCTCTACTCAAAGCCCTGTGGAAATGGATAAGAGGTGGATTAAAAGAGCTGTACAGTGAAAACCATTTGAAATGCATCCTTACAAAACCTATGATTTTGCTGCAGTCTTGAGCACCATCTACTGGACCTCTATTTGCTGACTCATTGTTACTTACATGTCAACACAGGACAGCATCAGGGCTATTTCTGTTTGAGACTTTCCCCGCCATCAAGATCTCCCTTAAATCAGACAGGTGAACACGTGCAGAAAGCCACTTTTGTTGCACTGGCAAGATGCAAGAAGCATCTTCTCTTTTGAGTTACTGAGGTGAAAAAAATGCAGCATGGTGGAATCCAGGATCTGCCTCACAATGTAGTAAGGTGCTCTTCATGGGTTGTTAATCCTGAACTTGTCTATTCTCCTCCACATGTGCTAAACGTCAGGCAGAAGAGACAAAATAATCTTCATTCTCTGTCTTCCTAGAGTTTCTGTCAAGGCAAAAGAGCTGTTGCAAGAGAAAAATTTTCTGCAAGGTTGTAAACTCACATGGATTGGGAATCAGGTTTTAGCTGTGATTTGGTTGAAAGTTATGATGGGTTTTGTCGTTGAGTTTTCCTTTGGGTTTTGTTTTTTTCTTTCCTTCCTCCCCAAGGTAGTTTATGGACATAAAATAATCTGTTCATCTAACTGGTATTATTTCTTTTAAAAAACATTGAAAATATGACCCTTATTTTCTAGGAAGCAATGATGAATTTTCAACAGATACTGATAAATCCTGAGTCAGTGTTTGCTCATGCATCCAGACGTTCTGATATAGAAATGACTTTTTACATAGTATTTTTCTTATGTGCTCACTAAAATCCAAAACTGACTACTGTTTTGGAAAAAGCAGTTATCAGTGCAGACATTCAATCTAAGATCTAGTTTAACCCTCACAAGTTACCTTATGATAACATATGAAGTTACGTTATGATAACATATTAAGTTACCACATGATAACAAACAATATTCTTGGTTCTGCCTTCCAAAAGCTTTAATCTTTAGTGAGAGTATTTGGATCTGCAGGAAGATCATTCCTTCTCCCTCCATTTCAAGGGATAGTTTCACAAAATGAACAGAAATACAGACAGGATTCATTCCTCAGGGAGAACTTAAAAAGTGGAGCATTGGGCTCCTGTTTCAATGTCCCGGTTTCATTATTGCTTCAGTCCAATGAAGTGCACTTAAAATGTGGGTTTCTGAAGGCAATGGGAAATTACTAAGTAGGAGATTAATAGGTCTGGCACAAATGAATACAGCTCCTTTGTCCCAGGAACAGCCATCATCACTCCTGTGCATTTTAATTCCTGGATCACTGTGACATTTTCTCCTGTATTTAGAATAACTATTTGCTGCTCCATCCCTCTATCAAAGGAGAGATCGAGAACCTGAAAAATAAACGAATGGAAACTGCATCTAGAGAAGGGGCATCAGGAGCTGTTCCCTTGCTGCATTTGAATTCTGTTGTTGCTTATGCACATGAATCACACACGGGAGCAGTAAGCCTTGACACTTCAAGATCTATACTGTTTTATATTGTCTCCATTTACTTGTTGCTTTAAAGCAGGGATAAGAGGAGTTGTTATCTTGCCAAATGGGAGGTACATACTGCAATTTAGCAGAGATAACCAAAATTAAAACATCAAAGAGAAATAAGGAGATTTCTGTCTTTCCCATTAATCCCTAATAATTTTGCCTCTTGTCAGTTATTTAACCAATGAATTTATGTTCCAGGTTTGAGCAGCTGCAGGGAGCAAGGGCTGGGAGAGGAGAGTGCTTGAAAGTGGCATCTGTCTGTTAGTGGTAATTAAGCCGAAATATGCAAAGTTTTAGAGTTCTAACTGTTCCTGTTAAGCTGTTGATGAGCAGTAAAATCTCTGATTAAATTTTAAGCAGAGGGAAATGGGCCAGGCTTCTGACACGGGGAGGGTGCCAGAGTGGAGCATGGGCAATTACACGTGCTGCTTGCCTGTGTTAGAGTGGAGACAATGTGCTGGGAGGGCTGACTGTCCCAGCCAGCATCACCTCACCACTGCTTCAGGGCTCCATTCTGTGGGTCTGCCAGTCTCCAAAACAACAGCCATTTACGCCTGGTGAAGACTTACACCATGGCATTGAATGACTTTTGCACAGCCTTATTTTTCCAGTATACATATACATCACAGCAAGGAATTTCTTTTTCTTTCTTGCTGTCTCAATGCATGTGGATTTCTTTGGCAAATCACAGCACACCGGTAGACATTTACTGATCTAAGTATGGTAATTGTGAAGGTTAATTAATATTTTCATAGCACTATGAAAACCCTAAAACACTGCTTAAAGTCAATTAATTGTTATTCCAGTTTATATCAGTATTAATTATCATTATCTAACGTAGCCCTCCTCCTCCAGCACTCCTCTCTGGCTCCCATCCCTTCTGTCCTAACCATTTACCTCCTGGAATCAACCAGAGGCATCATTCCCTAACATGTGATGTGTCATGAAGCTCAGTGAGTAATGAATGAGCCCATTATAACTTTACAGTAGAGGAAACAGGTTAATCCTTTGTCAAATCAGTGCACACAGTGTCCTCCTTCCTTGTTACAATTACTCAAGGGGAGATGGCAGTTTCTCATCCACAGCCTTTCAGGTAACCACTGATGCATGTTTAGGACAGAGATAGGTACGATTCTGCACACAGGCCTTCAGATCCTGTCACAGGGGAACAAAGATGACAGGAGCTGACAGCAGTGACTAATGCTCTGAGCTAACTTTCTTTGAAACAAACCTTTAGAAAAACACAAACCAAAACATACAACAATGGAAAAACTCACCTGTTTCCAGTTCTGAATGATTTGTTAATTAAGTATAAGAACCTCAAGCACCCAAAGCCTACTGCTTCTTGAGACAGTTCTCTGTACTGAGATGGATGTACATTTGTACAATCTGTCATCCTGAGGATTCCCAGAGTTCATTACAGGATATTGATATGGAGAGTAGCCACCTCAAAGGTGAAAATTTATGGTTTTTTATTACAGCAAAGAGTACAAAACCACACCATAGAACAGGGAAGGAAGCAGAGTATTGTATTGAACAGACACTGCAAGGTGAAGGCCTTTTGAAGAGAGCATTTCTAGAGGCTGTCTAGAGCATTATCAGCATGTGTTTCTTAATGGTAGGGCCATAGCTGAATAAAACATTGGATGCCTTCTTCGAGAAGGCCTACATTATAGTCTTTGAGATGCTCTACTCGTCAGAGGAGAGAAAAAGCCCCAAATTTTGATTCTGCCTTGGTAGTCCTCACTTCCAGTGAAAGGAGAAGAAAAATGGACGCTGTATAAGACAGAGACAGGAATAGGCCTATTTAAGAAGTAAGTTTCCTGCAGAAATGTCAGCAAGAAGGATTGGTTTAAATTGTGCTACAGAGTTGGTGACCAGCTGGAATAATTTCTAGGTAGCCATTTTTAACAAGAGCTGTAGTTCAAGAAAATACAGGCTGCGCCAGCTCGCCCCAGACCTAGATTTCCCTAGTTCCATGATGCTCAGAGTTTTCACAAAAACAGGCAGACCCTCAACAGCTTATATAAAATCAGTATTTTTGTCCTTTCATTATAATACTGGTTGAAAAAGCCTTTACAATGCACAGAATTTAGCCAACATGCCATTATAAAGGTTCCTCTATGCATAAAAATGACACTGCCTAATTCCTTGCATTACTTCAAGTGGATGGATTGAATTCTAGTTTTCTTAACTGTAGGGAGTTGTAGGGTAGACTATGAGCCTTATATAAGCTTTCTAGTTCTATACCTGTGCATCAAGAGACAGTATTCCTATATGGGTGAGTGGTGGTGGGGAGAAGACAAGTTCTTTATGTGAAGTCTGCTGAAAAGCAGGAACCTTGTATGAGGAAGAAACAGGTCAGTGGAAAGTTCCCTCCACTGAAACTTAATGACTGCTAAGGCCTCAGAAAGCTTCTTTAGCAGATACATGTCATTATATCCCTTCTTCTGGAATTGCTGTGGCTGTGAAATCAACCAGGTTGTGCAGACAGGATTGCATGTGCTCAGCTCACAGTGGGTGTTTGTTATAATAAACATCAGCAGTCTTTGAGAACAATAGAGAAGAATCCAGATTTTGGGGTTGTTCTTACAAAAGAAAGGCTTTTGTCTGGATATTAATTAAAGATTCAGTATAGCTCATTATTGTAATAAAATGAAGGTAGGCTTCATTAAATGTCACAGGCTTAGAAGCAGCTTAGTGCTTTGGTGGCCCAGCAACATGCCTTCCAAGAGGAATGCTTGGATGTTCTCAGTTTGATAGGCAGTAGTTAAGTGTAGCTGTAGTAGCACTAGCCCAAAGAGCATGGGATTTCAAGATTGGTCTCAGATTCTAGCCACCTGGGTTATGTTGGATTTGGAAGATGAATTCTGCTCTCTAGCTTGTCTACATTTGGGCCCAAGAAGTCAGCAGCTTTAAAAGGGTAAACACGAAGAGTGGTAATCACTCTTCCTGCTGCTCTTCTTTTAGTTTTTCCTCACTTCTTTCTCCTCTTTGCACTGGAACACACTTTGAAGTCTAGTTGCATGTTAGAATCTTGGTCACCTTCCCAAACACCATGCCAACAAACCAAACAAATTGGCACTGGTATTTGTCACAAGTTAGTGCAAAGAACACACTACTCTATGTTTGTAGCTATAACAGAATTAAAATGTACACAGAGTTCTAGAAAATCTGCAGTGGGACTACTAATTAGATTCCTATCAGAATTCTTTCCAAAGGAGTTTAGAGAAATTCTTTATTTCTCTTTCATGGGAAAATATATAGCTTTCAATTCAGCTGGCTCAGTCTTCAAATACTGATTAGAATGAACTCTTGTGAGCTGGAAGTGAAATGCACTGTGTAGGCGTACACAAGTGAATGCTTTGCAGGATGATGCTGAAGAACTTCTTTCCTAAATAAGAGAAAATGAAACAGATTGATTTTGTATGGGACTAGTGCTGTCAGGAGAATTCTGCACTCTTGGCTCTCAAGTGTATTAAGGGACTTAAGATTGACAAAACTGGGACATTGACTGGAAAGAACAGTGCTTATTTTGGAAGTGGATGATCTGCTTTTTGTATTATAACTTGTGTTTTCCTAGATGTGCACTGTGATGCTGTAGGGTAGTATGAGGAAAACATCACCTTTTAGTTCTTAGACCAGACTTCAGATGCTTAGGAAGGGAGAAGATCAAGCAGAGGAAGAAGTCTCCTCAACATTGGGATTGGCTCTTTGACTGTCCCAGGCTAAAATCTTTTATCAGAGTAAATATTCTGTGCAGTAAGGTAGCATGTCTGTTTGATTTGTTTTCTAGTCCCTGCATTTAACATGAATCTTCAGATGCACTGGTTTGATGAATAAGGCTTGTTATCTGCTCAGATACTTTGCTTTTTGGCCATTGTTCTGTTGGACAAGTTGCCACATTTCTGAGCCTTTGTTTTTGTGTACTACAGAACTTTCCAAAAGATCCTGAAGCTCTTGGGTACAGGAGATTTAGGACAATAATAATTTTTTAAAAGATGCTTTGGAAGCCTTTCTCTGTACTGTTACAAAGCAAAAATAAAATAAAAACAAAACAGTAAGCTGAAAGGATGGTATCTGCTTTTCTAAAAATCAAATATCCTTAAGAAAAGAACCAGCCAAACAGTGGAAAGACAAATTTGACACACCCATTCTGACACATGCATTCTGCTCCAAGATGATGTCCTGATCTCTTCTGGACATATTTTAATCTACTTGATTTCTGGATTGGAATACATTTAATTTTATAAAAGGAATGTTGAAGTTGCTGCTGAAATATAAAAATTTAATTGTAAAAATGGAACAAAACAGTCCTCATCATCAGCTTCTATTGTAAATAATCAATACACAGTACAATAACATATTAAAAAGAATCTGTAAATGATTTAAGCTACTTTTAATAAATAAATGAGTGACTGCCCCAGGCACCATTGTTTAAAGGCCTGATGAATCTTTGAGTTCTAGCCCCACATCTGACACTTATTTGATAGATTGCCTTGGAGAAGTCATGTCCACACATTGTTTCTTTCCCTTAATCTGTAAAATCAGTATGAAAATATTTACTCCTTAGGCTGTTGTGGAAATTAATTAACATTTCCGTAGTTCTTTAAAGATGTAAAGTGCCAAGTAACATTATTATTATGTTGCCTCAGTCTATGATTTTTCAGATGTCACAACATGGGTCAGTAGCTAGATGCAAACTTCCAGTGAAATTTTTGCATGATGTTGTTCTGCAGTATTAAATAATAACATTTTTCACTCCAAGTTAATAGTAAAAAGGTCTCTAGCATTTGATATGAGGCATTGTGCTGGTAGGTATGTTATTTTTCAATTTGAAAGTAAAATCTAGAAAACCCGCTAATATTCTGTGTTTATTAAATTCTAATGGGACTTTTCCCACAGATGTAGAGGGGCTAGTAAGGGTGTTTTAAATGGTGTTCATAATGGGATGCTCTATTTGGTTTCCATTAATTTCTGCTTTTCGTGGCAGAAAGCATTCTTCATTGGGTTTACCATCATTCTTCTGTTTGCCACTTGACAGCTTGAGTGTTTGTCCTCAGAAGTGGCAGCACTGTGGTTAAAGGTGATGACATTTTCTCTCCTTTCTTAAGTGGCTTCAATGTCCCAAATGATGAGAGGGACTGTACCAGAGTAAGCCATTACTAGAAATTGCTCAAAGCTTTAATGAGGTGAGGTTTGAAACTGCTGGTTCTCTTTCTTCTCACACATTCCATAACATATGCACTAAGGAGTTATATCTTGCAAAATGGAATGGACTTGTTGAAAATGGGCTTAATTGAAAGTGATCCAGTAAAAACATAATTGAGTGAGATAATGGCTGTACTGCTTCTTCTTCTAGGAAATAGAGAAAGTTTTAAATTCTCATCTGCTGAGTGAGTTGAAGCTGATGAGCTATCCAGGGAAATACTTTATTGAGACGGTTGCAGCTTACAAGTGTCTATCAACTCCCCTTAACCTTGAGGATAGTTTGCAAGTAACACGTTTTCAGCCTTTTTATGTCTGTCTGATTGCAGTTTCAGTTCATTGAGCCAGGTGACTCAACTTGCTTGCATGGGTTGGAATTCAAGCCTCTAGGCTGGAGTTCAAGCTTTGCCTCATCTCCAGCCCGCCAGCCAGATGACTTCCTCCAGACATGAGCTGCCATGGAAGCCTGGGAAGTCTGGACTTGAGGCACAGCTGCTATTCCTAAGACAGTGAAGCTGTGCTATGAGAAGTTTACACACTTTTCCAACTGCAGAGCTTGTTTGCTCTTGTGAACTGGTTAGCGAGGAACACTATGTTGGCAAACCTAGATCTGTAGTTTGCCTTGATTTATTAATTAGCTGGATTAGCATACTATCATTCCTTCTAGATAAGATAAAACTTGCTAAATGTTCATTATCTCCCATCAATATGCCTGCCACTTTTGATAAAGTAGTAAATAGCAAAATTAACAATAAATTAAGGAAAATAAGGGACCATTCAAAGGATTTCCATCAGCAGTGGTTTGGAGCTGTGGAATACTTCCCTTACAAAAACAAGACACCCAGAAAGATAGATTATTTAAAATTCAAAATTAAACACAATATTGTTGAGCAAGCAATGGAAAAGCATCCTACAGTATCAGGGGAATTAAACAAATACAGCTCTCATCCTGACATGACAATGTTTTGAACTCAATCTGCACTTGTTTTGCACAGAACTGGGTATAGAATAAAACCTGTATTTGCCTATAAATACATAATGAAACTACAGGCATTTCTAAAACCAGGCTGAAATTCTTTGTGTATCTACAGCTCCTGATTTTCCCTTGCATCTTTTGTTTTCAATTGCAGTGTACAATCTTTTTCTAGTTAAATCCAGACATTTCTAAGAAAAAGTGGCTGTAAGTTAGCATTGCCATGATCCTGTTCTTAGTCCCAGCTCTGTGTTCTTGCCTCCACACAATCACTCTTGCTCCATCTCTTGAGCCATCCCAAGTGCTTGGTTCATATCACAAGATGATCCGATACAGGGAATGAAAGTTACGGAAAGCTATTATTTGGAGCTGCTTTTTCTTTTTTTCCCCCTTTTTCCTTTTTTCTTTTTTCCTTTTTTTTCTTTTTTTTTTTTTTTTTTCCCCCTGTAAGGATGGTTTTCTCCCAGTTTCCTTCGTTGAACAGGTTTACCACCGGAGCACATGAGCATCGTAATTGGAACACGGGAGGAGGAGGAAATTATTAACCAGACATTTCAACTTATCTCAATTTAAATCATCATGGAATCATGGTAAAAACCTTAATAGCCAGAGAGTCCTTGTATGATCAGTGAAAAGGTAAAAGTAGCCTAAATTACTTTATATATCACCCTATATATGACTTAGCTTTTCTTTATTGTTTATGCAGAGATCTTGGAGATACAATTCTCTTAATGCAGCCACAACAGTTCTGTTATGGACTAAGTTAAAGAAGTAAACTTTGGAATAAATTAGAGTTTTCAGTACAGCTTTTACAAGTGCACATGTTACGACATTGCTTCTTCCCAAATCCAATATTCCTGTAAAAGAAACATGACTGTGCTCAGGGATGCATGTGGCAATATCTGTGTTTCTTATTACAAAAGTGCCCAATATTTTGATTTGCATTCCATTCTGTGATAACATGATGACTAAATACATATATTATCATGCTCTTCTATGTATAATCAAACATTAATAGAAACCTACCTGTGATTCATTCATTGCACAGAGAAAAGCCCAAAAACGTACTAATCTCATGTTGTACGTGAGTATACCATTATGTGGGGGAAATTACCTCTATGTAGTCCTTTTTATTCAAAGACTTGTACTGCTTTGCAAAGGAAAATACAGAACAGTTACATGAGAGGAAGCTGAGATTTATAAGATTAAATAACTACTTCTTTTGCCACTCTGTAATGTAGCATCAGAGAAAGACAATTCAGGTACCCTTTATTCCACTCACTCTGACTGCTGTCTTGCATGGGATTGGTGACTTTGCACTTAGGATGGCACAGTCTGTATCCAGAATAGTGTTATGGATACTGCCCCAGTACTGAAGTAATCTGTCCTGTTTGTCACCTGCAGTCTTCTGGCCAGACTGCACCCATTTAAACAGTACAATGGATAGGATTCAAAACCAGTAGGGTTTCTTTCAGAAGTGCCAATGAGCACTGTACCACTGGATTTCTCTCTCATGATTCTGCAGACACCAGTAGGATTCACTGATGGAGTCACAGGCAAAGCGATGTTGCCTAAATGCATACAGGACTTAAAGGCATAGATTTCAAAAAGTCAGGAAGACTGGTGCATGTGCTACCCACACATGTACCCCTACCCACATCCAGGGGGTTTAAACCTGATACTCCAGCTGTGGCATGCCTGTACCTGCCTTACCAGTTCTTCCTTCTGCTCTGTCAGCCTGATCTGTCAGGAAACCAAAACACAGATTTATCTGGCACTGTATAATACAGGCATACTAGATCTCAGATTTTCAGTATGAAAAAGTAAACAGAGGCTAAAGAGCCCATTTGTCTGTGTGGAGGTGCCACACCTCCACCCCTTTCCAAGTTGCACGGGGATCTCAGAAATGCTCGTTAGGCCTCAGCCTTGATGAGCAGCACCTGGGCTCAGCTCCTCTCTCAGCTCCTCTCAAGCTCATCAGAAACACCGACTGCTCCCAGGAACTGCTGCTGTCCAAAAGTGAGTATCTATTTTTTATAAACAGCCCTGGAAACTATTTTTTTTTTTTTTTTT